>JARFJB010002220.1:725000-897500 GCA_036346205.1 Vesta saturnalis
TTTCACGAAGAGACATAGTAGGTTTAAATTCAACGTAAGCTGAAACATTTTCTTTGTTTCTGTGTTAACATTAATTGTAAAATTTTGAGGTTTAGTAAAAGCCCCTATTTTTTAATTCGATTCGAGTTTGGGAAATAATCTCACATCGGGTTGTCTTCTTACCGTATAAGTTGAAGATAGAATTCCGAAGCAGTATTGGCATCTCTGTTAGACACGTAATAGCATATCATTTCTTGCTTCAGAAGAATAAGTCATTAATAAATTAATATTCACTATTTAAGTACGAACTACAACTGGTTACAGCAAATAATTCATTATCTACTACTTACAGTCAATCAATGAACAGTTTTGTTTTTAATTGTCACAGAACACCACGGCAAACATTGCATTTGTTTAAAATACCATAATAACAATTTTTTGAAAATTGTCTGTTAACTAATAAACCAAACACACAAAGCTATACATTTTGAAATCAGAAAAATAAGCCATCAAATGAGTCCGTAACCACCTATAGTTGCCATTTAAAAAATGTATGTTCGGGTTGTAGCTCGAAAAATAATTACTAAAAATTGTTTATTCGCATTTTCCCATTTTGTGTAAAATAGCTATCAAAAGTCTCTCTTATTACTTTTTCGTATTTTGAATATTAGAAAAGATATAGCCGATTGAAATTTGGACGATTTATAGTTATTTTCAGATATCTTAGAAAGTTGGCAACAATTTTCTTATCGGTATTTGAATTATCATGTAATTCTGCCCAACTTTGCTAATTTAACCGATTCTGTATCTCTTATAATAACAAAAATAGCCACAGAACGTGGGTAGATCCTATATATATATATATATATATATATATATATATATATATATATATATATATATAACCGGGTGATAACGGAACTATTACCCCGGCTCGCATTTTAAGACTGCTTTAGATAAAATTTGAAATTGTGGTCGACGATTCAAAAATAAAACAATCACATGCTATTTTGAATGACACCGTAGTATATTTTTGCATATTTTGATTCTACGAGAAATTCTAAACATTTTATATAGCATGTCTTACAACTAAATTCAATAGATTTTGACTTATGGGGCTTTAAAGTTTAACCTATTCTGACATTTATTTGAATTTTAGTGTGCTACGACCAAAAGAAATGGTGCAATTTGTACTTCAATCAAGGCACTCTAGTATAACATAATAAAAAAACTAAAGTTAACAATTTTCAAAAATCGATATGTACTACTTTTTTATCCTCTATCCATCTACATATATCCTCATTTTTATTATTTTCAAACAACGGATATTATTTTTTGTTATACCTATTGGGTCCATTCATTAATTGGGTATTGTTCGAACAATCAAATCATATTAGCCATGCCCCAGGTTGCTATGATTTTTGAAACAATTGAATTTTGACAGGTAGTTTATTTATGACATATGAATTTGAGCAGATTGTTCAAAGTTTACCCTATTTTTATTCATTTAGAGTTTACAAAAGAAACGAAGTATGCTGAGGAGAAAACAAATGAATTCAATTTGTGTTTCAATCTCTGATTTTTAAGAACTTTTTATTTTAATTTATTGCATAAGTATACAAGATTAATAGGTGTAACTAATAATAAAAGAAATAAATAAAACGAATGAATCTAACCATAATTAACATTTTCAAAGACACCACCTTTTTCTTGATTTCAGGTCTCACACTTTTCTGCAGTTTTCCGTAGTACATTATCTTTTGCGGTATAGTAATATAATTAATACAATTCGGTTTGTTAAAACGACTAGATTTTCGGGTGAGTAGAATAGACTTTTCTTTAATATGACCCCTAAGGAAAAATCTAGAGCGTGAAATCACCTTAAAGGCCCATTCGTCCCTATCCATTGCTTCTCAAACCTGTCATTTAAATAGTTCGCACAAATCCTAGGTCGGCGCGCGATCCTGTTGAAAATAAATATTGGGCAAAGGTAAATTATCCATAAATTCATTAACTGTTGTGTCTAAAACTTCAAATAAACTTGCGATGTAAGAGGCTCGTAAAAAATATTGGCCCCTAATTCTCGTCCCTAAAATACCTAGCCATATCTTAACACCGAAGTGTTTTTGAAAAGATAGTTCCGTGAACAGATGTTGATTTTCATTCGAACAATATCTCAAGTTGTTCCTGTTAAACATTCCCAGACTCGTGAAGGGATTAATCAGAAAACAATATCATGTTACTAAAATTATTATGGTTATAATTCTCCATAAATCATCGGCAATATTGAACCGCGTAGCAAAGTCGTTAACACTCAAGCGTTGGTGGATTTGGTATTTGTAGGGTTTATACTTATGTTCCTTTAAAATTTTTCTTGCACTTGTTGGCATCAACATTCACACATGCTAGAACGTTTATTTCAATTTCTTCACTAATAATAAATTTTTCCTCATTTTACTTTTGGGGAAGCGTTTTCAAATGTTGTACCAGCCACAGAAAATAAGCATAGCAGGGTTGGTTTCTGTCGGCGTATCGTTCTGCATAGAATCGTCCTGCCTTTGATTTTGCAAGCACTCACTATAAACGAGAAGCATATCTATTTGTTTAGGTTACACAAAAAATTACAAAATAAAGCATGCTAATTTACAAAAGTTTGCAACAATCTGCCAAACTCACAGATGATAAAAGTTACCTGTGAAAATTAAATAGTTTTTAAAACCGTAGCAACCTGTGGCATGGCTAATATGATTTGGGTATTCTAATAATACCCAGAGACGTTAGTATTTTATTAATTTAATAGACCCAGTTGGTGACAAAAAAATCCGTTGTGTGAAAATGACAAATGAGGATATGAATGGATAGAGGATAAAAAAAGTTGGATTGGGTAGTGACAGTCTTATTGTTGTAAGTTATACTGTTTTCACACAAAAATCGATGAACATTTTAAAATCAACATATCGAAAGTATCGATTTTTGAAAATTGTTTGTCAGTTTTTTTATTCTGCCATCCTAGAGCGCCTTGATTGAAGAACAAACTGCACCATTTGTTATGGTCGTAGATCACTTGATTTTTTTTAATTCAAATAAATGTCAAAATAGGCTTTAGAGCTCCATAAATCAAAATCTATTAGGTTTAGATGTGTTCATTTGAAAAGGGCCCACCTTTAATATTTCAAAAATGCGCCGTCTTAGAAAAAATACCGAAACACGTCAACTTTTAAATATATATATATATATATATATATATATATATATATATATATATATATATATATATATATATATATATATATATACGAGGAGTATTAGTAAAATAAGGTTCCCATGATTTTTTAAAATAGACAGCTATATATTTTTACTTAGTGTTATACATCAATTTAAAGCTTATAACGTACCCTATTTTTCCACATAATCGCCGTTTCTGTCCAAACACTTTTGCAGACGATGCTCTAACTTTTCTATCCCCATGTTGTAGAATTCTGCCGCCAATCCTTTGAGGAATCGAGTAACCTCTTCCTTGACTTCATCATCGGTACTGAAACGTAGGCCACCCAAGTGTTCCTTTAATTTTGAGAATAAGTGATAATCACTTGGGGCTAGGTCCGGGCTGTAGGGGATGGGGCACAATAGTCCAGCCAAAATTTGTCAGCAGTTCTTGAGTTTGACGTGAGACATGAGGTCGAGTGTTGTCATGGAGAAGCCTCACACCACTGGACAATCTTCCTCTCCGGCGGCTCTGAATCGCGCGTCTCAGTTTTCTTAATGTGTCGCAATATCTGTCAGAGTTTACTGTTGTTCCATGAGGCAAGAAGTCGATCAAAAGCAGGCCCTTCCTGTCCCAGAAGACGGTTGTCATGACTTTCCCAGCAGACTGTGTTTGCTTGAACTTCTTCGGCTTAGGCGAAGTTGAGTGACGCCATTCACGTGACTGCTGCTTGGTTTCGTGGGTAAAGTGAAACGCCCATGTTTCATCGCCTGTAACAATGGAATCCAAGAATTCTTCCTTGTTGTCTTCACATTGTTGCAAAACTTTTGGGCACACACGACACGCTGCTGTTTATGGTTTTCTGTGAGCATTCGCGGTACGTGTTGAACAGATATGCAGTTTTCCCCATAAACTTCGATTAATTGACGATGAATTTCAATAGGTGAAATCTGTTTTGCATTTAAAAACGTATCACAGCACGAATTTCGCATCTGGCGGTAACAGCGATAGGGAGCTCCATCTTCGAAGACAGCTAGGTCGGCACTGATGGACGTAGCGAGGCGCGAGTGGTATGGATAGAGAGAGGAAAGGTGATGTGTAAGACAGTGTTGCCATATTTCTCCAAGCACATCGCATTCTGTCTCGGCGGCATAGGGAACCTTATTTTACTAATACTTCTCGTATATATGTGCGTGTGTGTGTGTGTGTGTGTGTGTGTGTGTGTGTGTGTGTGTGTGTGTGTGTGTGTGTGTGTGTGTGTGTGTGTGTGTGTGTGTGTGTGTGTGTGTGTGTGGTTGTGTTGTGTGTCAGTTGTGTGTGTGTGCGTATATATATATAGATATATATACATATACATGTGGTGCGTGTGTGTGTGTTGTGTGTGTATCTGCGTCTAACTGTGTCTCTGTCTGTGTCTGTGTCCGTGTCCGTGTCTGTGTCCGTGCCCGTGTCCGCGTCCGTGTCCGTATCCTGATCCGGGTCCCTGTCCGTTTCCGTGTCCGTATCCGAATCCGTGTCCATGTCCGTGTACGTGTCTGTGTCTGTCTGTGTCTGTCTGTGTCTGTGTCTGTGTCTGTGTCTGTGTCTGTGTCTGTGTCTGTGTCTGTGTCTGTGTCTGTGTCTGTGTCTGTGTCTGTGTCTGTGTCTGTGTCTGTGTCTGTGTGTGTCTGTGTCTGTGCTTGGTAACACCTTGTAGTGTTGCCATATCTCAATGTCATGCGGTGTTTCCAAGTTAATGGACCTTTTCAAGGTCAAAGTTTATTGAACTCTAAGAGTGTCATATTACAATTCTTAGAATCAGCGTTCATTGACCTTTTCAAAGTTCATTGTCCTCTAGGCGTGTCATTATTGCAGCTCTTAGAAATCTATAAATAGAATCAAATTACTAAAATTATATCATAAATTTTGAACCTAATAGAATTATGAACTTGAAGGTAATTATTGACAACTATCATATTAAAATTCTTAGAAATCTCAAAATATGACTAGTTCATTGAACGTTTGAAGGTCAAAGTTCATTGACCTCCCGGGATGTCATGTTACGATTCTGGGAAATCTAAAAATAGAACCAATTCGAAATTAAAAACACTCAAAGTTCACTGACTGTCAACAGAGTGCGCATATTACAATTTTAGAAACACCAGTTCCAAACGAAAACGATGGGGTTGGTGACCTCAAAGACTTCTTGAAGTCATCTTGAGAGTCACTGCACCAAATCAGGGATGAATTGCAATATCTAGATTTAAATTTAAAAATACAACAAAGTTCAATTGTAATCCTAAGAGAACTGAAAGTGAGGGTTTATTAAACATCTGGAATGATATTTTTGAGGAATAACTGAAAAGCCTTTTAAAAATAATTTTCTTAGGAAATGACTTGATTAACGAAACACACTATCTTAGAAAACCACAGTATTGAGAAACATTCTGCGACGATTCTAGGAAATAGAATCTGCAACTAATTAGTAACATTTATTATTTCTAAAAATCAGTAGTGCTCTTAAATCGTTAAAGTTTTTAACTTAAAAGAAAACCATATCTCATGAGGTTAGTTCAAAATGCAATCTGTTAAGGTGAAATTTTTGATGGCTACTTAAGGAATACGACGCCTAAGTTTCTTAGAAAATAGACCGAAATTATGCTCTTAGGAAACTGCTATCAGTTGGAAACCACCTACCAGTATCTTAAGATAAAAACCTAGGTATCTGAAAGACGGGTATCCTGATTTTGGATACTTGTTTTTAAGGAACTGTTAATAGTTTTAGAAAACATGTTCCAGTTTTCAGAAAATCACTATCCATTCTTTAGGAATCAACGGCCCAAAAGCTAAATATCCAGATCGTGGTGATGGAGGTTCTTCATAAATAGGACAATAATAGTATGTAAAGGCTGAAAAGTTTATTGATCGGTGTTTCGACTACATCACATATAAGTTTCAACCGTGGGAAAATGAGGATCACCACAAAATGTACAACTGGATATTAGAAAACATTCATCGGAATTAGATACAGTTCATCAACTTCAGAAATCATATGCCTATCTGCATGAATCAAGTTTTGTGAGGCAGTCCTTTATTTAAAGGTTTGAGGCATTCAACATAGTCATCAAATACAATTTTCGCCTTCACTACTGATTTCTTTACACCCTTCGCCTTTTTCAACAGACCATAATTTTTAATAATATTTTTTATTTCGTCTTCCTCATATTCTTCTGCTTCTAAGTTCTTGTGTAATTTTATAAAATCATCTTCGGGGGTGATATAGTTATTTAGCATATAGTTCAGATCACAATCCTACGTATTCGGTCATTATTTTACCATTATTCTCGTCCTTCATCATGCCAAGTACTTTCCTATTTCCAACGGGATGCCATAGATATTATTCTCAAGATAGTCTGAGGTGTCGAAATGTTTAAAACAATCCTTCTTGATAACTGCGTAAGGGTCTTGCTCCCGTAATAAATTAAACTGTCGGTATCTGTATAGAAGATGGAGCAGTTGCCACTGAATCTTCCAGTCATAACGAAAGTCGTATATAGTCGTTTTAGCTAGATTAATAACGAATTCACCCACATACAAGGGCTTGTTTAAATACCTTTTTCTAACTTTATATAATTGAGTATCTGCACCTCAAATTTTCCGAAAAGGTAGACAATTTTAAATTCAGGTATTTGACATATATGATCTACTCTTACGGATAACTGGATATTTGGCCACTAGAATTAACGATTCTATTGAGTTGCTTCTATTACCAAAGAGAATATATTTCTTTACTAAACACATCAATGAGTCACGATTAATTTTAGATCAAGAATGTTTTCGTTTTATAGATGCATTCCTTGGATAAATTAGCATCTAAAAGACATTTCGAAATCTAAAATTGATATTCCCATTATATTCTTCCTATTATTGATTCAATTTAATCATAACTAAGAAATGTTTACGCCTATGATTATTTTGAATGGGTTGACACTTAATGAGCCCTGTTTCCTGTCCTCAAGATGCTTTTATAATAAGTTGAAGGTAAGTCTTGCCAAAATGTATAGTAGAGCAAAGGTATGAGCAAATTAATACTTGTCAATAGACATATATGAAGATCGATATACTTTACACTACCAGGTTTTACTTGGGATGATATGTTGAAGTATACACATCAGGAGTTAGAACTTCTTATTGATCAAGATATGTCTCTCTTTGTTGAGGATGGTATTCGAGGGGGTTTGAGTCAAATCTGCCCTAAGAAAAGAGCCATAAAAACAAGTATATGCATAGTTCAACAAAACCTGATGTATCTAATGTATAACGATATAAATAATCAATATAGCGGTAGAGTCAATTTCCTTAGGCTTTGAATGGGTGGATAACAACATAGATGTCACTGCAATCCTAGATGATGCGAGCGAGGGTCTGATATTCGAAGTAGATCTGGAATATATTCATCATTTACATGATGTACACAAAGGCTTACCTTTTTGTCCAATGCACATTAACCCGAAAGCTTTAAAACCCCAAATTAAATCTAAGGAAATTTCGAAACTAATGACAACGCTAAATAATAAGAAATAAGTTATCTACTATCGGACGCTAAAGTAAGGAGTAGCTCACGGCTTAGTCCCCACCAAAGTACATAGAGTAGAATGAAGTCATACATCGATTTAATACAGAACTTAGAAAAAAAGCAGAGAATGACTTTGAAAAGAATTTGTTAAAACTGATGAATAATGCAGTATTTGGTAAGACCATAAAAAACGTAAGAAAACGAGTCGATGTTAAATTGGTAGCGGTGGTAATTAATAAGCTACAAGTATATTTAAACAAACTCATATATGTAGGTCAATCCGTTCTTGATCTAGCTAAAACGACTATACACTGCTTTCATTAGGACTGGAAGATTCAGTGGTAACTGTTCCATCCTTTATGTAGATACCGACAGTTTATAAAATACGAATTGTATTAAACATCCTGAGAATAATATCTATGGCATCCCGTTGGTAAATACGAAAGTACTTGGCATGATGAAAGATGAGAATAATGGTAAACTAATGACCGAATACGTTGGATTGCGATCTAAACTATATACTACCAAATTATTAACCTTCGAAGATGATTTCATAAAATTACATAAGAACTTAAAAGCAGAAGGATATGAGGAAGACGAAAAAATATTATTAAAAATTAAGCTCTGGTGAAGAAGACGAAGGGTGTTAAATAAATCAGTAGTGGAGGCAAAAATTGTATTTGATGACTACGTTGAATGCCTCGAAACCTTTAAACAAAGGACTGCCTCACAAAACTTGATTCGATCAGATAGGCAATTAACACTTCCATGGGGGCATTGCACTATCGATACATCTCAAGATGAGTTCATGTAAGTAGATTTTTATATTTAGTTTTAGTGAATATGTAAATATTGAGAATGTATATTAAACTAATGGATAGTTGTCACCCATTTTTTTTGTTATTGATCTCTTTCGCTTATATCCTGTACCTTAATTTATTAGTTTTTTAGAGACAGTTCAGCTTGTAAATAAAACAAGAAAATGATGAGAATTAGATGCAGGATGTACTGTGAAGTGATTCAGAAGTAGAGTAGCTATACTACTGAGTATAAAATTAAAAAGTATAAAATTAAAAGAAATTATCTAATGTCAGTTAAAGCAGATAACGGCAACTCTTTAATAATTCTTTCAAGAGAAGAAAGTTATAAATTTTAAATGGAGATCCCACAACAAAATTTCAAAAAGATGACAAAACTGCAATATCTGCTTTACAGATTTACAGAAACAACAAATTTAAGGTACAAATCAAAACATTCTATTAAGAATTCTAAAAACCAATTAATAAACTACAAAACAAAATTACCACCACATAATATCCTTGTAAGTTTTGACGTTACTAATATGATTTCTACAATACTCTCTTAAGAGTGTATATGTTTATTAAATAAATTATTATTTAATAATAATGTTGAACTAGTTACAAGGATGGCATTAATTCAATTATTTGATCTCTGTGTTAATCAAAATTATTTCATATTCAATAATAACGTTTATCTACAAAAAAAAAACGATTTACCTATTGGTAGTCCAATTTCGCCCATTTTAGCTAATATTTTTATGGGTAGTTAATATGATCAAATTTTTGAATTAAATGTTGTTGATACGATTGTATTTTGGTTTTGTTATGTTGATGATATTTTAGCATGTTTTGGTGGTTGATCAAATTTCATTGATGAGATTAATTAATATTAACAATTTACATCTCAACATAAAATTTACACTAGAGAATGTAGAATAGAGCCATTAATTTCAAGTTATAAACTTAAAATTAATACACAAAACAAGTTTGAGTTGTCCATATTCAGAAAAGTTACACATACAGACATTACAATTCCAAACGATTCATGTCACCATAAAGCGTATAAGTTAGCTGCATATACATCATTAGTGGATTAAAAATGAATTATAAAACAAATTGCACAAGCAAATCGTTAGTTTAAAATATAATCGATACGTTAGTTAAAAATCATGAATACAAATTATGTATGAAAAACAAAACCAACAGAAAATAAATACATATCAATTTCATGTTTTGGAAAAATATCAGAAAAAGTAGCTCACATATTACAGAAGAACAAGAAGTATAAAGTAGCGTTCAAACTTAATACTAATGTTCTTAAATGTTTAATCAATGCGAAAGATTCAACTAACGACATTTTGAAGTTGAGTATTTATAAATTGAACTGCACATTCTGTAATTCTGTTTATATTGGACAAACACATAGGAACTTTGATATTTGATACAAAGAGCACATTAGATTTTACAAATATAAACACACAGACAAATTAAATTATCCCAAACACTTAATAGTAAATTATCACCTACGGCTTTCCAAAACAACATTAAATTTTTATATTTTTGTAATAAAAAGATAAATTAGATGTTTTTGAAGCATTCGAAATTTATAAACATAAACAGAAAGTACGTTTAATGAATCAACAGGTTGATCGTATAGGCTCACCTTCAACAGATATTTTAAATATAGAATTATAGTTTACATCAAGTTTGCTGTTTTATCTTAATGATTTGTTACCATAACTACCTGTTATTATTTTAATTGTATATTTTTCCGGATAATAATAATGTATTGAAACGAGTAGAGAAATAAATAATAATATAAAATAAATGGTGAAATGTATTGTATTTAAAACATTAGTGCTATTATGAATTCCACGAAGCACGGTTAAAGAATATAAATTATTAAGTTATTAATGACATTCACAATAATTTGCGTTCATTTAACTTTTCAAAACTTTACCTTGGCGTGCTCCATTGCGCGTGAAACGTCAAAATTTCACTTTGTCATCTTAACAAACAAAGATTTTAATTTTGGAAACATTCAAGAAAAGTTCGTTGATTCTTGATAAATAAGGGCATTTATGAACTTGTGCTAACGGATAGAAAAATATTAAAATTTTACTATTTTGTTAATTCGGGTAATAAATATATCAAATAGTGAAGATTTGAGGATAGTTACAATTAGCAAATATTTCAACATAAGGTACATTATTATTAAAAAAATAATATTACTCATCTTTTTGTGACTTAAATAGTACCTGCCTTGGATTCCATCCAAAAAGATTATGAACGTTGTTTATAATCCCGTTACTCCTGGATTTTACAATTTCTCAATGAATTAATATTACAGTTTTAATGGTACAAAACTAATGTGTAGCATTTTAAAAATTCATTACAATTTATAGGGTCTCCACTCAACATTCCTGTATACGTACATACAATATGTCCCAAATTCGCATCCCTATAAAGGGATCTCGGCTCCTGTTATACTTACGGCAAAGGTTAAATGGGGAAAGTTTTAGAGGAAGCTTAGAGCATTCGATATCCGGTTTCAGATTTACGATCGGTCAATTGGTTTTGAAAATATCGGCGAAAAACCGAAAATGGCAGATTTCGTTTTTCGCCAGTAAATCCGAAATGGTTAATTTGACAGCTGTCACAATGTGAGATTATTCGGACAATTTTTTAAGACGAATAAGATGGCGTGTATGACATGTCACAATCGTCTTTTGTTATCCCACAATCTGCCTCAACTTTCATTTTTCTTATGGCCGCCATATTGGATTTTTCGATTTTTGGAAAGTGCGCAATATTTCCAGTTTAGTAATGTCTCACAAGTGCATAAAAGATTAGAGTTCCATCAAAATATGACACTTTCTAAAGTTAGGTCTTATTTATTATTATTAGTAGGACATGATTTATTTGTCAGTAAAATTGGGTTTCATTTTTTCCATATAAGGTGGCTCTGACTTTGACGTTAAATAATTCAAAGTAGTGTTTTCATAAGTAATACGCTTTTCTGTCATTAAAATCATAAACGTGACACACAAATTCTAAAAGCCTGTTGAAAATGGCCGGTGTTCCCTATTCAAATGAAGAAAAGTTTGACATGTTAGCGCTTTACTTGCAGTCAAACAGAAACGCCGACATTACCTCAGCGAGGTATTTGGAGATGTACCCTGAACGACGGCAACCTCATAAAACCCACTTCAGAAAAATTGTAATTAATTTAATTAACTATGGGGCCTTCGAACAACCTAAAAGCGGATACAATATTGATAGTGAAAATCGTGACAGAAACATTTTACAAGCTGTCAACGAAAACCCCACTGCATCGGTAAGAACGGTAGAACGGGAAATTCGTGTGTCAAAATCAACGGTACAAAGAGTGTTAAAAAAGAATAACTACTATACATACAAACCCACAATAGTTCAAGGACTTAAGGAAACTGATTTTCCAAGACGAATGCGCTTCTGCGAGTGGCATACTAGAATGTGTAATGAAAATCCCGATTTTGTTAATCATGTCTTGTGGTCTGATGAGAGTAGGTTTACGAATTGTGGAGTTTTGAATAAGCACAACATTCATCATTGGGCTGTAGAAAACCCTCACGAAGTGGCAGAGAGACGTCTATAGACAAGATTTGGAAGTAACGTTTGGTGTGGAATTATTGGTAATTTAATCTAACTTACCTATTTTAATTGGGCACCTATGTATTATAAATTATTAATCATTGCAGGAAATCGACTTATAGGACCATTTTTGTTTAACTATAGCTTAAACGGACAGAGGTACCTAGAGCTTTTGCGAAACCAGGTTGTGCCGGATTTACGAGCTACTCTCACCGAAGATGAGTTCAGAAGAACCTGGTTTCAACAGGATGGATGTCCGGCACACAACACCATTCAAGTCAGGAACTTCTTAAGGGAGCAGTTTGATGAAAGAATTATTGCATTAACTGGTCTAATATCTTGGCCTCCTAGACCCCTGACCTTTCGCCCTTCGATTTCTACCTCTGGGGTCACACCAAGAATGAGGTCTACGAGTTTGATCCTCCTGCGACCATAGAAATCCTGAGACATGGAGTTTTGGATACATTTAGAAATAGTGTTAACGGAAATATACTTGCAAGGGTTGTACGAAAAACAGTCACCAATTGTCAAAAATGTCTCGATGTAAATGGACGTCATTTTGCAAATCTGTCAATTAATTGTAATTGTAATTTTATTGTAGGTTGTTCAAAGGTTCTAGTATTAATTAAATTAATGACGATTTTTTTGGCTTTATTTTTAACACACTCATAGCTGGGAATTTGTCCCAAAACATCTGTCTTGTTGAGAGGTCGTTATTTAATTTCATGTTTTATTGAAATTTCTAAGAATTTTATACATTATTTATTAATGTTATTTTGCGACAAATAAATCATGGCCTACTAATAATAAATAAGACCTAACTTTAGAAAGTGTGATATTTCGATGAAACTCTAATCTTTTATGCAGTTGTGAGATATCACTAAACTGGAAATATTGCGTTCTATCAAAAAAATCGAAAAATCCAATATGGCGGCAATAAGAAAAATTAAAGTTGAGGCAGATTGTGGGATAACAAAAGACGATTGTGACATGTCATAAACGCCATCTTATTCGTCTTAACAAAGTGTCCCAATAATCTCACATTGTGACAGCTGTCAAATTAACCATTTCGGATTTACTGACGAAAAACGAAATCCACCATTTTCGGTTTTTCGCCGATATTTTCAAAACCAATTGACCGATCGTAAATCTGAAACCGGATATCGAATGCTCTAAGCTTCTCTAAAACTTTCCCCATTTAACCTTTGCCGTAAGTATAACAGAAGCCGAGATCCCTTTATAGAGAAACGAATTTGGGACACATTGTATACACAATAAAAGTACTAGCGGATTTATATAATTGCATAATAAAACTCTACGAACAATGCAAAAATGAAACTGAAACTTGTTGAGTTCATATCCCTCAACACCTTTATTCACCTCTAAATCAAAGATTACAATAAGTTTCTTACGTATTTTCACTTTTTTAAGTAATGTTAATGTTTCAATGTCTTGTATTTAAATAAAAAGTCAAAATACATTTATAAGTAATTTCTAATGTTTAACGTTGTATAACGTTTTGAATAAGTACGCGACTTTAAAATTTAATGCATATTGAAATAAAATTATTAAAATAAATTTTAACAAAAAAAAGTAATTTCCCCGATGGGGGTTAGAACTCCCATTGCTTCCCTTCCCAGTCCGATAATTTGACCTCTAGACCAATAGCTCTATTTATGTTTAACGTTTATTGTTAGCGTATTAAAATAATTTTTTGTTTAAATTCCATTTCTAGTGCATCGATATGCTTGAAATTTGATATATAATAGTTTTTTAGTACCTTACATGCGTGTGAGAAGTTTCAATTTAATAGCTCCATCTAAACGACTAGTTTACTTGAAAAAATTTGAAAGTTGTGTAGGTTAACATTTCTGGTGGTCCTACATTCCCCAAAAGTTAATACGGATCTACGATTTCCCCACAATAGCCGCATGCCAAATTTCACCACTTCAGCTCAAACGGTCTGACCGCTATCGTGTTTACATACAAACCCACACACGCACACAGTACGCCAAAAATGGTCAAAATGGATGCACAGACCCTCAAAACGTGAAGATCCGTCAAAATCTGGATATCGAATTTTTTCATGATCGCAATACCTTCCCTTTACTATACTTCGTATAGTATACGGGAATGTAAAAAGTTACTACAAATCGTCGTCAAAATGTAACTTACTAATTTATTAGACATCTTTACTCAGTTTGCCAACTAATTTAATAAATGGATTTTCAGTAAACGACAACATAATAGCATTTATCAAAAAGTGTCAAATGACGCATGATTATTTTCAAATAAAAAACAGGCGTTTTTGCCTTATCTACCATTTATTTATGGGATAAACGTGTTATGTAACAAATAAGCCACGAGAGAAATATCTTAAAGTAAAGCGAGTGGTTTACTTTCTCGAGTAGCATGTTTGCCGTAACATAATTTTATCCAACACCTCCACAATTTCGTTAAAAGTTAGGCACTTTTTTTCTTTTGAAAGGTTTTGATATTTTTTTTGACAATTCAACTCGAAAATTTTTAACAAATCAAATTTGGTTCAATCAGATTAGATTATAGTGAAAAAACCATTAGTGGTTTTTTCACGGCGAAAAAAATTATGTCAAAATAAAATGTCAAATGTAATTAAATTAAATACGTGTAACGAAAAAGGCCTTAAATATTTACATTCAACACTATTCAAGCTGAATACAATTCGTGGTCTAATTTTTTCCTGCAAAATTGGTCATTTCAGATATTGGTAGCTTTTGCTTTTAGAAAATTATTCCGTCGACTCGTATAACTTTCGTTGCAAAAGCTACTCATTTCTAAAATGACAAATTTTGTCGGAAAAAATCAGACCACTAGTTGTATTATATTTGAAAAATTAATCTGGTTTTCAACGCGAAAATGAGTTTAGTTTGCGAAAGGCGTTGGTGTAGATTCCTATGTTTTCAAATAGTAGTAAACAGTGAAGATAATCTGTGTGTGTGTGTGTGTGTGTGTGTGTGTGTGTGTATGTGTGTTGTCGTGCGTGTGTGCGTGCGTGCGTGCGTGCGTGTTTTCGTTTGCTCCTCGTGCTAAAGCAATGATAGTCGATTGTATGTAGTTGTAGGCAATATTGTGTTGACTAAAAGCCATAATTGGAAACACTGCTTGCTATGCCCAGTCCGTGGAGTTATGTTTAATTAGCTTTTTGACAGATGTATTTATGATAAGGTCAGGCTTGCATATAAAATAATATAGAGGTGAAACTAGCTAGCTAACGTGTTTTGCTGCTACACGCATCACAGTATTGAAGATTCTGTTTATGTATTAGAAAACGTACTACAGTCTCGAAACAGAATGCAGATAAAATTGAAGAAATGAATACGGTACAGCTTCTGAGAACTAACTGAAAGATTTGAAGAGTGTGCAGCATTTCCAGAGCCGTGCTGAAACCAGTTAATTTAGGGATAACCTCATGTCCATGTAATAATAGTGTCTGATAAAGCTGTTAGGGGTTATTAGCTGCTTTATAGGTTGTTACAATATAATCGTTCAAGGTGAAGACGATGAGGTGAATGTATCTCAAAATCTCGATGATGGTGATGCTCTCTATGTAATTTCAAATAAATTAGATTACGTCACTCTTATTTCAGATTCGAAATTTTAAATCGTTTAGTTAACATTGCTATTAATCTCAACTGGTAAAAATCCATATAACGTGAAGTACATATGTGTGTGTGTTTGTGTGTGTTTTGAATGTAAATTTTATAAGTACAACATAATTGCTAAATACGAGTAGCAGTAATCAAGTTTTGTGTATTACTTTCTAAATTAGTTAATGATCGGAATATAATAGCCAGTTTATATCAAACCATTCACAAAACGGGTTTAGTGAGACTACATGTGGACACGTTGTATAAAATATATTTCAGTTCAACATATGGTTATCATTATTAGAACAACTGAAGGAAAAACGCTTCTAAAGGTAAATGTATTATTTATATATATATATATATATATATATATATATATATATATGTTTTTTACTTGATATTGCTAACAAAAATGTCGATAAAGATTTTTAAAATGTATTATTACCTTTATAGGATGACGTCATAAGGTCAGCTCTACAAATAGTTGGTACGTATTCGTGGATTTTAAACTTGTAGTTATTGTTAATTCGCGTATAATAATAAAACAATTAAAACCTTTTGCCTTTTATTTCCATTATATCAGTTTGATATTATTAAAAACATGTTAATTTAATTTAACTCTATGTTATATATAAGTAATTATTCCTTTCCAGTCTTTTTAATGGGGTTTTTATAATAGTTAACGAACACGTTTCTATGAAACAATTTTGTGAGTATGTAATTGAACATGCAAATAAATCAGATATAATTTTCCGTCTGTATGGGTGGTGCCTGTTTAGAAAGAGAGAATCTGCCTATACATTAAGCATCATTGCATTAGGGTAGAAATTATTTATTATTTCACGTCATATTTAAGTAGACTTTAATGTATTCAGTTTTGAACTGTAATCTGGTTTCCGCACACTGTAAGACATAATTTCGGTTGATTGATTGAGATTGATCTGGTTGATTTAATCGAACACGATTTGTTTGAGATTGATTGATTAATTAATTAATTGATTTGTTGTGTGTGTGTGTGTGTGTGTGTGTGTGTGTGTGTGTGTGTGAGAAAGAGCCGAAAGAGAGAGAGGGAGAAACAAGATAGAGCAAGAGAGAGGTGTGCATTATCAACTTCTATTATCTCAAAGGGGCCAGGGCGCAGACCCTGATACAAGTCCTGTCTTACAAGGCTAGGGCCTCCTTATTAGAATACAATTTTGTATGACGGGGCGAAGGCGTACAGCTGCAAGATTAAGTTAGAACCCGCATACAGTTGCACCAAGGGGGCCACGATAGGGGTTAAACTCTACTCTTGTCTTATAAGGTTAGGGTTTCCATACCATCTCCCGCCAGGGGGCGAAGGCGCTACACGTGTCTTACAAGAACCTCCTTATTAGAAATACAACGTATAAATAAATTTCTCGTATAGGTAAAAAATCATCCGAACGTACCCAATAGCATATGACCATTTTAAAACAATAGGATCGATAATTTTAATAATAATATCTTATTAGGGTAATTATGCAATTTCCAACATTGTATGCGTGTGCGTTTGGGTAACCTCCAGGGGTACTGCTCTTAATACAACCAAAAGGACCTTAATTAGGGTTAAAGCTGACCATCAAAAAATAACCCTAAGACCAACTCCAGGTCCAAGACCTAGCCCCAAGTCCAAGACCAACCCCAAGTCCAAGACCAGCTCCTACATCTGCCCCTCACGTGAGCAAGTACAAAATTACTGTCAAAAAGACTCTAATTAGGGTTGAAAATTCCATCAAGAGTTGAAAAAGACCTCCGATAAGAAACCATAGCGATAGAAAAAACGCGTTCTACACGTGGGCGGTCATAAAACACGTCCTACACGTGAACGAGTAAAAACAAAAATAATTAGGGGTTGAAAAAGGCCTTCGAAAAGAAACCATAAAAAATAAGGGTGAAAAAACGCGTCCCCCACGTGGGCGGTCTTGTGACGTCAAAATCCAAGATGGCGGCCAAAGGTGTCCGTGTACTACTTATGATCATTTAACACATGGAAGCAAGAGGGAGAAGTGTCGGGTATTAATGACGACATAATATTGGCGTATTCTCTCAACCTTCGGAAAAACTCCGCCTGCTCTTCGATGTGGACAAAATATATAAATAAATGCCAGAAAGAACTTTGAAAGTTCACAACAATGTGGCTATATCGAAATATGGAAATCTGATAGCCTATTGGGGAAGTGAATCTAGAACGTATAAGGCGAAAAAGGCAAGGATCTTGGAGAAGGAGCAAATCGAAGAATTTTTTCTAAAACCGCCTGATGGTCAATATTTAACGGCAAAAGTAGTTAATTAAATACTTAAAAAAATTAATTTTTTTCCGCGGTCAAGCTCATGAAGCGTTACACTCATCTTATTATTTTTTCAGGCGACGTTACTAATAGGAATTTGGGGCATGCCGATATCAAGAGTTAACTAATATCACCATTCACGACGTTCAAACTAAAGGCTCTTGCTTGTCTATTTCCATCCCACACACCAAAACTGATGAAGAGTTTCACAGTTATGATCATAATGGAAGGATATTCTGTTAAAGTGTTTAAAAAATACATGTCCCTACGGCTCGCGCATGTCCCGCATCGCAGCTTTTTTTAACTACAAGGATAGTACAATGTAGCCGGTCAGCATTAACACACTATCGAAGATACGTTCGAAAGTCGCTTGATTTTTAAACCTACCAGAAGCACAGTCTCATATAGGATATTCCTTAAGACATTATCACGCTACTCTTTTGGAAAACGCCAGTAGCGATCTCAAGGCATTGAAAATCAGTCGGATGGTGTTGAAATTCAGTTGCCGAAGGATACATGGAAGAGTCCGTGTATGAAATTGAAACGCTAGCTATTAATTAATTGATTAGTTAAGTTAAACAGGTCAGCGGGAGGGAGTGTATGGATATGGAACGGTCTGGTCCTCCTATCTAGATCCTTTTTTGTATGGCATTTTTTTTAAATAATTGTGGTCCTGAACAACTAAGTTTAGCCTAATGTGCCAAAGCACTCAGGAGCACTAAGGATAACGGGTATAGGGTTATTGAATTGCCAAGAGATGCCTATAAACGACCACCTTCATTCAAACAGGAACTAGGAAGATCCGTCCAGAGTTTAGAAGCCGTGTAGAGGATTGTGGATGGTGCCAGTTTGGTACGACAAGTGGATATTTTTACTGCATATTGATGACGTGAACGAGCAACCGAGTATTCCTAGCAAAGGTGGCCTGATATGGTATAATAGAATGTAATTCAGCTGCACAATAGCCCTTGTAATATCAACAGTACCAAGAAAGAATTGGTACGATTCTTTTGTGCTCAAGTCAGAAATTAAGGACGGGTTATTTAATAGCATAATCGCTTTTTTTAATACTATCAACGATATCGAAAGCATGTTAGGGAGCACGAACCCAGTGGTGAGAATTATACTATAGATGATGTCGAATTTAGGCCTTATATAGCAGAGTGTTCGAGAGGAAGACTACTGCTTAGATTTGTACAAAGCACCTGTTGCACGAGCGGCTGATTTAATAGCTGACAGAAAATGGTCAACCTATGAGAGATTTGAATGTAATCTGAAAACTTAAAATCTGAGCCATTCATACTTACAACTTTGTTAGCATTAAATTTAACTAGATTATTATTTCCCCATTTAAGGATTCGTTGAATGTATGTGTTGATTGAAATGGTTCTTTCAGTTTTAATATCTTGATTTGAGTGAGATAGGTGGATTACTATTATGAGTAGACTGAGATGTATTACAATAAAGAATGCTGTCGTCGGCAACGCAATGGACCGCGTTAGTCGTTAAGGAAATAAGATAAATTATGTATTACAGAAAAAGTGTAGGAGATATAAACGATCCCTGCAGTACACCCGCGTTAATACGAACTTCATTTGAAAAAAAAGGCCATTAACTACGACACGTATTCGTCTTTTATCAAGGAAACTGGAAATCCAGCTGCTGAGGGTATCAGTAAACATTTTTTCCAAACTTGGTCAAATGCTTTTGAGATATCTAAAGCGATTACAACTGTTTCACGGGATTGTTCTAATGTATTTTTCCAAAACTTCGGTCACATATGAAACAAGATCACCAGTTGAACAGCTATGCCTCAAATAAAGTGAGTAGTTGCTGCTTGATGGCCTTTCCATAAGTTTAGACAAAATGGAAGTGATGGTAATTGGTTGGTAGTTAGACGGATCGATCTTGTTGCTTCTTTTTAGAAATAGGTTGAACATATGCTAACTTCTATGATGAAGAAAACCCCCCAGACGACATAGCATTCGAACAGGTATAATTTTGGGGGACATTTACTTAAGACAATAACTGGGATACCATCTGGACCAGTCACCTTATTGGGATCATGCCTACTGATGATTAATTCTATGAGCTTATATCAAAAATTAATTTCATAGCGTATGAAGAAGAGTTGAGGGCCTTTTCAGAATCATTGATATACAAGTTTGATACATACAAGCGCACAAAAAGATTGGTTTATCTACAAAATCATCAACTACAGACCCGTCAAGAGAGAAAATGAAGATTTACCAAAGTTTGTACTGATCGTTTTAGCTAAAGGCCAAAATGTACGACTGGCCAAAGGAGATGGAGCTATTTCATTGCATATTCGTTGTTCAAACAAATTTTTAGGTATTTCTAGCGCTAACGTAGTATGCAGGACTTTCGACCGTTTCATTAGATTTCCATTCACTATGCGATTTATTTTTCAAAGATATTGCATCACCAAAAGCCCTATTAAACCACGGTTGGGAACGTGAATGGCCTACACGATTTTATTGTTTGGAAATGTATAACTCCATGCCCTTGGGTACTGAAAGAGAAATATCTGAAGACGAGGACGACTTAAACCAATATTGACGCCATGGAAGATTTGCAAAGAAATCGCCTAAATCACACCATTTAGCTGTGTTAGAACACCACGAGGTTCTATCAGTTGATTCTGCAAAGAAGCAATGCTCTTGCGATGTTGTTCTTCAGGTAGGCACACACTCCTCTGTATCGAAAGTTTGTCGGATGACTTGTATTTGAGATGTAAACAAATTGTCAGTTTGTAATTGTTCAAGATATTGGTGAACAGTGTCAAGATTAGACCTGATACCATGTATGTTACAATAATGGATCAGTAAGTGAGTACTTTGGGCATTATCCTGCCGAACATCCGAATTGGGCAGGATATTACGTCCGGTATTAAGAGCCACAGTCATCTTTTTTTTTAATTTTTGACGATAGGACGACGTAGAGGGTGAGAGGAAGAATAGGGTGAGAATGGATTAAGAATAAGGAAAGGGCGAACGACAGCTTCTTTCGTAACATACTTTAAACGTTTTTGAAACTTTTCACTGTTTTACCATTTCATGAAACATTTTAAGAACTTCCGGTTAATTCGAAAAAAATAATAATATAAAATATACTGATGTATTTATTACTCAATACATATAAAACATAATAAATATACAAATGTTTCGTCTATTATAAATATTTTTATAGCATCATTCGGTTTTTGGTTTTATTAACTTCCGTATTACGTTCGGAAAATGCTTTACAACGTCATAAAAAAAATTGAACATTTTGTGGTATTTTTATGTTTCCGGTAGAACTATTTAGTTGGAAAAATAATAACAGATTTTGTGTGATTTAAATAAGGGTTATTACCGATGATGTATTTTCGTTTTCTAACTCGCTTGGCATATAACTACAAATAGTAAAATATCATGCCTCTTACAATACGAAGTGTAATTTAGGCAATTGTATATTTGAATTTATGTTCAATTACTGTGTATGGTTAAGGTAAAATGACTCCCTCGGATAATTATAACCCTCGCGTCTACTCGGACATCAATTCCCCTTAGTGCATCACATTTTATAGATCAATGTCAATTAGAGCGGTTACCAATCATGGAGTAATAGATTGGTTGGTTATAGAATACATAAACAATATTGAGAATTCGTTACTAACGAGTCCTTGTTGTATATTTTGTCGTTACTGTCAGCGGATTTTAAAATAGATTATCTGTTTCTTAAATATTATCTGATCTCACTATTTTTACTCGCGATGTTATTATAACTTTACAAAAAGTGATATTTTAAAATAAATAAAGCATCAAAGACATTTCTCAAAATAAATTTCAGGTGAATAATTAATTATACGTATAAAAATAAGCAGACATTAACGTTTAAAGAAAGTTATTTTATATTATTTTAGGAGTCTTTTAGAGACGTTCAAAGTGATTGATAGGTAATAGAAAGTTCTTTGATATACGAGACATATGTTTTCTAACGTTATAAGCATAGTATTTGTTGTTATCAAATTATCATATACATACTGCATTTAATAAAACGGAATTTTGAACAATCGCATCTGCTACCTTCACAAGGACAATTGCAAATGAGGAGCAACTGCAACATTAACATCCGTAAACCACTGACTCAAAACAATACCATTATTTACCAAAGAGACCCCGGCACCACCATGCGTGAAATTAACTAAATACGGGCTCGATTTAAAGCCTTAATCGACATGGTGAACAACAGTAGATAAGACACTACCAACAAAAGTGCTCTCTGGGCTTAAATAATGACCAGATACTTACAACTAGCTTCATTTAATGTAAACTGTAGAAATCACATTATTAAAAGCATAACTCATATGGTACATCCAGAGGGATCACGTCCATAATAATAGACGTCAAGTAAACGTTCATCATAGTAAGTAGGTTAGAATTCAGATTTGAGTAAGCGTAACACATCCTTCCAGAAGTTTAAAGAACTTCTAGTCTCTTTACCTATCTTTCCTTGCCCCGAATTTTCTCATCCTTTTCTCGTCCAAAGGGATACCTCAAATTTGGGAGTTGGTACAGTCTTATGCCATTCTGATGAAAAAATGTTTAGCTATTCTAGCCATTCTTTATCTAAGACTTAACGGAATTATTCTAGTACAGAGAAATAGTGGCTGGCTGCCTTATAGGTAACTGAAAAATTTCACTGTGATTACTGGTCACCATTGACTTATTGGGTTAATTAAATTACAAAATCCTTTTGGTCGTTTAGCTAGATTGATTTTATGCTTACAACAATATAGTATAATTCAACGTAAAGGTAAAACCCTTTATTCCTGATCTTTTATCTCGGTCCCCATCAGGTCGATACCGCCGACTTTCTACTACTTCTTTGACTACTTAACCCAGATATTCCTGAAATTGATCCAAAGAGATTTTGATGTTGTGTGTTCTTAAAGTTAGTTGTTTATAGGTATATAAAGAAGATAGCGAAGGTTACATGTCATGAAAATGTCCATGTTGCCTATTAGGCACCGTCCTATATTTAGGACGTATATAAGGTATTTTAAATTAGAAAAAAAATAATTTCATTTAAACAATATTTATAAAGCTTACAATGAATGATAAGCAATCAAACATTTCACCTGTAAACCAACATTACATTTCTCACATCTGATGGTAGTCTTGGTGTGACAATGTCGACGCTTTGTTTGCTTATCCTGGAGTAAAACCCAATGATCTAACCTATGATAACAAACACCACTATTTTCATTTTGCGCTGGCCTTCTTTTGCTGAAGCTATTTGACAACTTTTTATTTTGTTGTAACAATGCAAAGGCAATTTGCCCTTTGCCTCTTAATGACACGCGATATAGGCTGATGTTCTCGTCACAATGATCTACTCCTCCCATATTCTGATTATATAGCTTTACCATATGTGGTTGTTCACCGTGGAACCTTTTCACGTTATGTACAGGCTGTGCTCTAACTGCATTCGAACACAAAGTAACGACACTATTGTCATTTCATTGTACTGCAGCTAGATGTTCTTTCTGGAAAAACTCTACATTCATAATCTCCTCTATTCTTTTTCTTCATATCTGTTATAGAAAATAGACTTCCAGCAAGCGTGGTTGTCCTGATAGTTCCGGTCCCCTTCAGACTTCATTTTGATAAATTTGCAAGCAGCGTACAAGAATTTAAAAATTGTCGAAATAGAAGTGAAGAGAGGAATTTGGCCTTTTTAATTTTAGAGGGTCTGCATATGGCAAAACAACTCCAAGCTCTATGTATTCAGTACCGATATGTGTAGTTGCTCCTTGGTAGGGCTCAAACCAGTTGACATACCCCAACCGAGTACAACCCATCCAGAATTTATACCCGTATCTGATGGATTTACCATGAACGTACTGTTTACAACCATGGCGTCCATAATAGGGGACCATTCCTTCGTCTATGCTACGTGATTGTTCTAAGGAAGTAAGTTGCAGAAAGGCAGTATTGAGGTATACAAACAATGGCCTAAATTTAGCAAATTTATCATTTGGGTCAAAGTTATTATTATCCGATAAATGAATGTGGCTCATTATAAATTCGAAACGGTCTCGTGATATCTCATTTGCTACTAGTTGATTATGGGTGTCTCTCTCACGTTCCCAATACAG
The DNA here is from genome assembly GCA_036346205.1 of Vesta saturnalis. Classification (NCBI taxonomy): domain Eukaryota; kingdom Metazoa; phylum Arthropoda; class Insecta; order Coleoptera; family Lampyridae; genus Vesta; species Vesta saturnalis. Next base: position 749,271 of record JARFJB010002220.1, read on the forward strand.
TGATAAAACTTGTTTTGTTCTTCTGTGCTGCATACCTAAAAATACCTCGAAAAATAACTTTTGCTGCAAGCGAAAATATAAATCGTCTTACCTGTATGACTCATCTACAAAAATATTTATCAATTTATCATCAAATAACTTCTCAAACAAATCCAAATCAGTTGTGTGCCCCAAGTCAGATCTCATATCTCTGGGCCATTCTACTGCTGAGGAAGACTCAAAATCGCCATTAATCCACTTGCAGGATGCAATTGTTCGTCGTTTATTTATATTGCGGTTTGGAAATAATTTTGCCAAGGGAATTTCATCCTCTGAATCCTATTCGGAATATTGGTGATGTTGTATGCTGAAATTTAGTTCCGCTGGAGCTCTCAGTTGAGTAGCTGACAATTTATGTGGATGAATATAATCTTCATCTCCAGAATCCTCATCCATAACATTACCACATGCATATTCTCAGGTTGTTGAATAACAATGTCTGCTTCTGGATATGGAAAGTTGTCTTCTTCCAAAAGTCGAAGGGCTTCAGTCAGTGTAAACCCTCTGGAATAAAAAATGAAACACTAGGCCACCAACACAAGTTAGAAATACATAATTAGCACATATAGTGTAATATGTTATTTGCCTGACGTCCTTTATGTAGGATGCCCGCAAATATTACACTAGGTTAACTGTCACAAATTAAATCTGTTGCACGTTTACCCTTTAGAATATAACCTTCCCACTCACTGAGGACAGATAGCAGTACGTACATCAAATTGATATGGCATGGCGCGAATTTCGAATCAGCGTCCTACATATAGGACTACAGGCACATCTGGGTTAAAGATCCTCGGTACCCAAATCTCCGTCGTGTTTCTTTCTTTTTTTCGACAATTTGCGTAGTGTATAAAAGATGGTCTTCTGCATAACGAATACGTTTTTTTTGTCTTTTCGAATCCTTCTTGATGGCTGGCGTCTACTTGCTTCTAAATTAACCTCCAAACACCATGACCCTCACACTTCTGGTCATTTTGGTGTGACGATAACAGTTGCTACAACTTCTTTTAACTATTGTTCGCCTGCCCTACTCGCGGATGTCGCTCGCTATGTACGTAAATGTGCCATTTGTTCTGAGCATTAGGCTGAACAATGCGCTCCTCCTGCTTTTCTAGCTCCAAGACCCAATCCACTTGCTCCTGGTAAGTGCTACGGGTAAACATTATTTCATTGTGGTTGTTAGCATAACATAACTACCGTCACGCCATTCCCTTGCAGGGGGTAGCCAAAACAATCCCTGCCCCATTTATTGTTCATGTACAATCTTTCTCCATGTTTTCCTAACCCTGCATACCTCCCTAGCTTCGGCAAGATTTATACATTATCTCTGACATGCCCAATTATTTTTAAAACTCCTTACCTTTATTTCTTTTATCATACATTCTATTATATTCAGCCAAGCTTTACGTGGCCTACCAGGCCCGGCCTTACATCTAATTTCACCCACATATATTTGCTTCGTTACTCTTGCGTTGTTCATTCTCTCAATGTGACCAAACCAACATGATTCATTATTTATCTTGTCCCTTCTCGTTTTACCACATGCGCTTCTCGGGAGTCTTATGCCCACAGCATTTAGTTTTCTTTCACGCTTTTTTTGACATACCCAAGTCTCACATCCATACAGTACTTCCGGGACAAACACGCCATGATACACTGCTCGTTTCGCACGCTCATTCTTTCGTTTTCGTTATCGTCCATATACTTCCAATCACTTTCCTTCTAGCATTGACGCGCCGTCCAATCTTGCCATCCATTGCACCATCTGCAGTGAACAATCTACCTAGATATACCAACTTGTCCACTTGTTCCACGATTCCATTACCCAAAGTAAACGCTCTACCCTGCTTTTCACCTTCAAGATTGAAAACCACAATCTTTAGTTTGTTCACGTTTACCTTTGTTCTCTGTTCTCACAGATTATATCAAACTACCTCATCCCGCATTCTCGCTTAATAAGACTGTCATCTGCAAACACCCAAAATCGTACGTTTACGTCACCAACCATTACACCACTTGTATCGGTACATGCTTGCTAACACATTTATCCATGTATACATTGAACAACCATGGTGACATCACACAGTCTTGTCGCACTCTTAGCTCAATATGAAAGTATTCATTCATACCCTTCTCACCCTAACACATGCCCGGCTACCGTTACATACTGCCCTTATCTGGTTTATTAGATCTTTACTTACGCCAAACTCATTCAATATTTCCCACAGCTTCTCCATATTCACTCGGTCATATGCTTTCTCCAAATCTACAAACGCACAGTACAGCTTCTGTTTTACACTTAAACACTTTTCGATCACCTTCTCACACTGGCATGAAGCCACATTCCAAATGTTAGTTTGGGTAGTTTCACGTACTCTATCAATCACTACTCTTCCAAATGCTTTACCAGGTACACTGAGCAGACTTATTCCTCTGTAATTTTTGTAGACTTATTCCTCTGTAATTTTTGTAATACCCTTATACAGCGGTATAATGATCGCGCTCTTCCAATCTTGGCACTTTTCCACACCTAGAGCATACGTTAAATAATTCACACAATCATCGCGTAAGCTTTGCATCTCCATATTTCAGCATTTCACCAGTGATTTCATCTACGCCTGCGCCTTTACCGTTTTTGAACTTTTCTACCGTTTTCTCCGTCTCACTTAACTCGATATCCTCCTCAGTTTCATTCACTATACCTTCTACATTCTCCTTATTAAACTCTTCAGTCTTATTTTTCTCACTACTGTACAACTTTCCGAAATATTCTTCCTCACTTCACAATGGTCCCATACTGATTAGTTGCAGCTCACTCCAGCAGCGTTCCGGAAGTTTTTGTTTTCCTCAAAATTATTCTGTATTTTCTCTTCTCCCACAGCTGTCACTTCCTCTTTACCTATTCTCACTCCCTCCTTCGCTTCTTTGTTTCTTAATCTGTACACCTTATGCTATCGCTTTTTCTCAGTCTCATTTTTGCAGCAATTGCCATGTGCGAATGTTTTTTTCTTACATACTGCCTTTTGTACCGATTCATTCCACCAACATTTTTTCTGCCAGTGACAGCTCCCACATTTTCTTGCTATACATAAATGACCTCATTTCCTTAATAACCAACAGACGACAGCACTCTAGTTGTGTATTTCTTCTCATTTTTCCCACAACAATAAGGCTAATCAGAACGTTAAAGTGAAAATGGCATCCTCAATCAACAGTGACTTAGAACGTATCCTTGAATGGGGAAGGAATAATCTACTCCCATTCAATGCCGACAAAACCCAGTGTTACCTTGTGTCCGCCAAAAAAGGCTAATTATTTCCTGATTTAAATATAGATGGCTTAGATCTCAAGCGTTCAAACTCTTTTTCTATGTTAGGGATGTCCATATACGGATCTAAACAGTACTTCACATCGCAACAACTTCTTCTACCGCATAAACCTCAAATTCGACCTCATCTGGAATACAATTCCCACCTCTGGGCCAGTGCTCCCCAATACGCCCTTGATATGGTAAAAATGGACTGATCCATACTCTGGCTCCACACTTAGGTTGTTGCTGATTGTTTTTCTAAATTTGAATATTTTTCCTTACTGATACTGCGATTTCGATTTGTCATCTGAAGACAGTGTATATCTCATGTTTGGTACTCCTCAGTACATCATTAGTACAACAATAGCATACAATTTTGCAGCAAGGAATTCACACAATTTTCTGCCAAATATCTTTAATGTTACATACCATTCACAAGTAAAGCCTGCCGAACAAATCAAGTTCTTGCATTAATCAAAATCATCGCATGTGGAATGGAAACTTAGAAATAACTGGTTGCGCTACCATAGCTACTAAACATAATGTAATTGGTTGTTCTCCTTACTCTGGATGTGAACATGTACATTTTTGAGATCCTTTGGGTTCCTCCCCCTTCTCCTGATCTAGATCGTGCAATTCCTCCTGAGAGGAAACTTACTTGTCAATTTGAAGCCATTAGTCTAAGTACCAATAGGCGACTATCTAAAGCTTATTAAAGTTGAGCTACTCGTTACAATCCTCGATGAAAGCCTGTAAAAAAAATTTTAAATGATCGTTTGTGGAAATGCTATTTTGTAGTCTCTGACGCTTGTTGTCACTTCAACGTTAAACTCGGTCCTAAACTTGTTCGACTCATATCTTATTAAATCTTTAGAAGTCTACCATGTCAAAGATTTGAAACCTAATCGTTCTGTTGATGATTCTCCTACTGATTGTTTTCCTGATGTCGACCTTTACTTTTCTTAGAGTTCTCTCTTTTGCATATCTTAAGTATCCATTTTTCCATTTCGCTACTGTCGCTTATTGCTTTTGTTGCTAATTATTTTGTTTTCTTATCTTTCGCTCTCTTACTCGGTTTTTATATTTGCTGAGAAAGAGGGAATCTGTGACGTGCGCAATTTGATTTGGCGTGTTTTATTCCACATTCACAATTTTTTAGTAAATGTTGTGCAAATATATATAATAATTTCACCCATACCTGTTACATAAAAAGGTAATCTTAGTAAGAGTTGCTAAATAATATCACCGTTTCTTCATAAATGACTAGAAAGCGAATCAAGACAGGGTAAATAATGAGTTGAGGTCTAAGAGCAAGTGTTGTCAAGTAGCTATCAGTTTATAATAAGACAGTAATAATTATTAATAAATAAATTATTACGGGCTGTGAGCAAATTGGAAACACTCCTAGTATCGTACTTGGGGTAAGACATTCGATGATGAGATAAGTCAGAAGATGTATTGAAACTGGCGGTGGTCATTTCAAATATTTTTAATAAACAATAACAATTTTACTGATTGCTGCTTTATTACAACAAAAAAAACTTTTAATGAACTTAATTTATTATTGTAATAAAACCTGTGATCATAGGAATTTTTTGGGTTTGGGACTATTCACCGTCGCCGGTTCGCCTTCACCGATTCGCCGTCGCCAACTCGCCGTAGGGACAGTTAACCATTGGTGAAATTCGCCGTAAGGACGATTCGCCGTCGGCACGTGTTTTAGACGAATACATAAAATTAATTTGTTCTTAGGTACGCCAACAACACAGAAAATTAAGGCATTACGTAAAAAATACTACAGATGTAAAACAATTTTAATAGGTAAAATAGAATAATATGTACATATTAACCATAAATTGACCTACATATTGTAATTATGTGTTAAGCCCTCAATTTTAAGTATTAAGACACTTATTATCGACTCATAGAAAGTCTATTTAAAGTAAGGACCTTCATTATAATACGAGAAATATAATAGCACATCAAAAAACACGATTTGTACGGCGAATTGGACACACGGCGAATTTGACCAACGGTCAACTGTCTCAACGGTGAACTGCGGATGGCGAATTGACGATGGCGAAACGGCGTCGGCGAATTGTCCTAAACCTGAATTTTTTTGCTATCTTTAAGTCGTGAATTTCAAAATGATTCTTCAATTTTGTATTAGACTTGAACCCATGGTTTACCCTGCCTTAATTTGTTTTATACCAATTTCTGAAGAAACGGTGATCTAGCGACCCTGACTAAGACTTTTATGCAATAGCTATGGGTGAATCATAATCTGCCAAAAATCAAAGTGTTAGAAAAATAGGGCCAAATTTACCCAAGTACCCCCCTGATACGCACGTTCCTGGCTAAAGTTAACTTTTCCCAGTGGTCTCAAATAATGAGCTGTACTGACAGAAATGTATCTCTCAAAATTAGTTGCGATAGCGGGAGTCGTTCCTGAGCTATAAACCGAAAACCAGTTTTTGAAAGCTATATTCAAAGGGGTCTAGCCCCCTGAAGACGCGTTTTCGCACCCGTCTTTACAGGGACTTTTTTCTTATTTTCACGTAAAGTATGCGCTTCCAAGTTTTTGCTATATATATATATATATATATATATATATATATATATTATTTATGTATGTATGTATATCCTGTCCAAACCTACACGTGCAAACCGGGATCTTACGAACGACGTAGCTTAGTCATCTAGAAATACCGCTATCCTTGCGTTTCATGACCATGTTGTCAAAAATGTAATTTAATAACATCTTATCTAATGTGAAATTATTGGTCATGGGTTATAGGATATTTCCCAAACTAAATTAATTCTCTTTACAATACATCTTTCTGGCAAGCACATAGAAATCGATTCTACGGATTAAACCAAACTGGCTGGAACACACCATTTGTGCGAGAATTATTATATGTATTATGATGGACATAAATAATTTACCTATAAAAATTGATTTGTTTATACGCAAGCTCCTTCCGTAGGTAAAGCGTTACGTTACAATTTCCACATAACCAAATGAGTCATGGTATTATTTACAGGGGTTTTTCACATATCAAGGCGAATGCTGGAGCATTATCAATCCTAGGTAAAAAGTTTATCCGTCTATATGGCTATAACCAGTTTATCTCAATCCCCATTTAAAATTCACACACCTACTTCGCCTTTGTAGTAAAATACGTTCAAAATTTTTATTTATATACATGAAGGGTAGCCTGTTTCCATATATTGGGTTTATTATCTGGTTATTTCATCTATTTTTTTTTAAGTTTTATAATACTTTGTAGAAGGTTCTTACTGAAAGAAAATTGGAAAATTTAAGAAAACTTAATGACTATTAAAACTTCGCGCGTGTGACAATTCGCGCGCCGCAAATAGAGGGTGGAATGGGGGGTTGAATTTTCTTGTGAAATTTTTTATTTTCTTTATAGGCAAACTGAACCATTTGTGTGTATGTGTGTGGGTGCGTATGCGAGTTTGTATGTGTGTGTGTGTGTGTGTGTGTGTGTGTGTGTGTGTGTGTGTGTGTGTGTGTGTGTGTGTGTGTGTGTGTGTGTGTGAGTGTGTATGTGTGAGTGTGTATGTGTGTGTGTTTGTGTGTGTGTGTGTGTGTGTGTGTTTGTGTTGTAAAGAACCAGCGTTCTGTACGTATGTGTTTTAGAATAAATTAGGTGCGGACCATCCTGTATGTAAGATTTCATAAGTTTACGCGATATTGCACAACAAATAATTTATTCATCACCGCTGACGTGTATTTCTAAGAAACCGTAAGTTTCTGCACGTCAGAACGATTTTAACCAATCACGTAACGGTATTCCCCGCACGGTAGCCGCGAAACCGCCCACAGATGCACCTTTATAAACTCGCGACGCGCATAATAAGGAGGATGAATCTCAGTAGATTCAAGTTAAGCCGATATCCAGCAGCCACCACCGTACCGTTGACCGTTCCAGAAACCAGTAGCCGCAGCCGCTCCGTTTGCTTAGCGTAAGCACCGACCTGTTGTTCATCGACGAAGAGTCCTTCGCGATCGGGCAACCTAAAGTTCAATTCTGTACTGCTATTGATAGACACGTAAGTTGTAAAGTTATACATTCTGACAATTTACACTCAAACACTACAGATCGTAAATAATTCCGGGCTGAGCTCCAGGAGTTATACTACACTAGCACCTAGAGTAGCACGAAGGGTAGATCCCATCGTCACTCGTCACCACAAATTACACCTAGAGGAACGCAGGGGTAGCCCCCGACGTATCTCATCAACACTTGAGGGTGAAGGGTTGTTACAGGGCTGTAAAGACCTACGACCTTTCTTTTAGTATATACAGTAAAGACAGGCCGTCGCCTTCGTCTTCTGGGCCTTACTGAAATCCCGTTCGAAACTCATATACTACCTACAGACAACACGTAATAACCATACACGGTGTCTTTGAATTGCAGAGGAATACCTCCATAACCTATAGTATAAATTAGTAGTTCACCTAACCATCGTAAATACCTGGTGCGAGCTTGTTTGTAAATATATTAGATAGTACGTAAATTATTCTATCTTTACGTAAACCTATTAAAGTAGTTTTTAATATTAAGTATTTTGTTCCCTTGATTAATTATAAATAATTAAACTTAGTATAGAGATCGATAATTAATTTAGTTAGATAAATTATCTAATTGCCTACATTAAACCGGTTATAACCAGAGAAAGACCGTCGAGAGCTCGCGTTTGCAGACGCGCTTTCGCGTGTATTATTTCCGAGGAGTAGGACATCCTGCTTCAGCGCTTCAGAGTTACTGACATACAAACACGATATCGATTTTCTCAAACGAATCGAGTTCATTGCGCTGGCGCTTCGATCAACCACTGTATCGAGCATAACACTCGCGCTACTGTACATACAGGACCGTAACCTAAACTTGGCCTCTTAGGTAAGGAATAGATTAAACACAACTCTTTTTGTTCACAGAAGCGACGTCGCACCCAGTGACGCCAGGACCCGGACCGAGAAGTTCACCTACCTATTGTGTTAGTTACCTTCTGACATTATTTTATTTATTGTAAATATCACATTAATATACGTGTTAAAAATGCTTTACGAATTTTATTTAAGATTACAGTGTTAAGCCCATCCAGTAATTACTACGAACCACACCCCGTTTATAAAATAAACCCGATTGAGCAAAGCCGAGGCAAGATAAAACCGCGCTGGGTTACCAAACCAGAAGGGCGCAATATAAGTAAAAGTATATAAAAGAAGCACCTAAAAGTAAGGGGCGTTATAAATTTGGCGCCCAACGTGGGGCTCGAAAAACACTGAACACCTTAAATAATTTTCCGTTTACAGATTCCAAAAGGACCGCAGAAGTACCAGTAATCACATATTTTTGTTTTCCAGAGACACTAATCTGTCTGTTACAGGATGAGTATACCGAGGGACTCTGAAGATACCGACACCAGAGTGGGATGGATTTACCATCTCAAGAAGGATGAATTAGCAACCGAAGCTAGGAAATATAAACTAGAGACAGGAGGGAATGTAGATGCACTTCGTGCCAGGATAATAAAATACCTACGCACCGGAGAAGGACAAGTAACCACACTAACACCAGAAATACTAACATTAGCCACTCCGATACCACCACCACCAGCTGGGAAACACCTGGACATTACCGGAACCAGACGCGCCGATATTTGCGATAGAATACGCAAATGGGGTGTGAAATACGACGGTATCAGCGATCCGATTTCTTTTTTGGAAAGAGTAGAAGAATTACAAACCTGCTACAACATCACCGACCGTGATCTATTACTCGCCCTTCCGGAATTATTAAAAGAAAGCACCCTGTTATGGTACAGAAACCATCAACAATCCTGGACGACTTGGAAAGATTTCTTGGTCAGTTTTAAAATACAATTTTTACCACCGCGACATCAATTTCAATTAGAGGAGGAAATCCGAAATAGATTGCAAAAACCCGAGAAAAGCTACGGAATACGTGACTGCCGTCCTGACCCTAATGCGACGCCATGGAAACATGTCGAGAGAAGAACAACTACAACGTATGTATGACAACCTGAGGGTGGAATATAAATATTACATCCGCCAGAGAGATTTTAAAGACCTGACCGAACTTCTCGAGTTGGCCACCCAATTCGAAATGCTACCTCCGCGGACACACTCGCCGTCTCCCAGTCCAAACCGCCAGAAGGTACACTTTAGTGGTCTAACACCAGCACCTGACACACCAGCACACCGTCCCCGTGAAATCAACACCACTAAAACCATTCCAAAACCTATCACCACCCCGTATGACCGCGCCACCGTCTGTTGGAGATGTGGGAAAACCGGACACTTCAAAGAGAGGTGTAGAGAACCGTTTAAAGCTTTTTGCTCGAGATGCAGCAAAGAAGGTGTATTATCCCGCGACTGCCCCTGTCCGCGGTCGGAAAACTCCAGACGCCGGTAAAGGGACACCAGGAACTTTTTACTACCCCGGCTCTTACACCTGGAAACAAAACAACCGCCAGCGAGTGGACCACTTGGCTACAAACCGTAGCGCAGTTTACACGAAGGAAACCCGATAAAAGATTAGATCGTTCCTACGATGATAGACTCTTCCTAGAGATTATGGTCTTTAACAAAACCATCAATGCTTTAATTGATACCGGAGCCTCCAGAACATATATAGGCGAGAAAGTAAAGAATTTACTAATTAACAACCGTATATATCCGAGCACGCTAAAAGCTGCAACTGTACGTCTTGCCGACAGTTCCATGACTGAAACCCGCGGCTTATACATTTTCCCCGCCAGGATAGGCACGAAAACTCTCCAGTTACCGGGCTATTACATACCCCAACTGTCCACCGACATTGTGATTGGATTAGACGCGCTGGAACATCTTCAGGACACTCTACACATACACCAGAAACAACTAGAAATCGCCGGAATACGTATCCCTTGCAAAGTTCCGTACAAGGAGGCTTGAGGGAATACATGGACCAGACGTAGACCAGCTGCCCGAGTTAAACGAATTCCTGGAAACCGAGATGAGGAAATTCACAAAGGTAACAGGAAAAGCCAAAGATGTCATACATAAGATCACGCTCGTGCCCGATGCTAAACCGATCAAACAGCGATACTATCCCCGCAATCCAGCAATGCAAGAACTTATCAATCAAGAGGTTGATAATATGCTCGCAGAGGACATAATAGAACCGTCCCACAGCCCGTGGAGTTCTCCCGTAGTGTTGGTTAAGAAACCAACTGGTTCATATCGATTCTGCGTCGACTTTCGAAAAGTTAACCAGGTCACCATCAAAGATGCATACCCGTTACCATATATTCAAGGCATCTTAGACCAGTTGCGAGAAGCAAGCTATATCAGTACCCTAGACCTGAAACAAGGATACTGGCAAATTCCTCTAGGTGCTAGTGTGGTTTGTATTGGCGAGTTCCGTCGGGGGCTACCCCTGCGTTACTCTAGGTGTATGTGATATAACTCCTTTGCGGGGGCGGTAGGCTCGGTGACGCAGGTTGTAATGATACCGTTGTACTTCAAAGGTCTTTGCTAATGAATCTCTAGCAAGTTCTTGTAGATCTTTTAAATACTTCATGTGTTGTGCTTGATCAGCTGCGGTTACGGCGGTGGCTTCTGTTGTCGGCGGTTGTTTCTGGGTTGACCATGCCCATGATAGAAGATTAAGCTTGAGTGGAATACATCGCTTACACGAGGACTATAAAGTAAAAGCCGACCTGTCTCCATTAGAGGTGGAGGAAACCGAAGAAATAACCTGTCCGTGGTATAAATACTTGATACAGCAAGTCCGAGAACACCCCGATCAACACCCAAGATATAAAATAGAGGAAGGTCAACTATGTAAATCATTCCCTGATCCGACACCCGAAAAAGAGATGGGAAGCCATCCTAGTTGGAAAATTTGTATACCGCTAGAAAAACGCCGAGATATCCTGGAAGAATGTCACGATGTCCCCACCGCAGGACACCTAGGAATTGCGAAAACACTATGCCGCATATACCGCAATTACTACTGGCCCACCATAAAATCCGACGTGATAAAATACGTAAAACGTGTATAAGTTGTCAGACTTATAAAGGTAGTACGCAAAGCCGCAAGGAGAAAGTCTTTTCGCGACCGGCACCTAATAATTGTACGGCCTTATGGACCGTGGGTTGAAAGGTATAAATTCCTGATTTTCAAACCTTAACAAATGGGTAATTAAACCGCTGAAGCTCCAGGGTTATCCAACTTAAAAGAACTAAATACCGGGAATCCCAACCCTACTCGTAACCCCAAATTACCACCTAGAGGAAGGGCAGGAACCCACGTTCTATCCACCAACTGATGAAGGTGGAAAGCCTAAAGGACACGATTCCCTTTTAGGAAACAAAGCAGGGGGCGCTCCCTGCCTGAAATCTTCGCTATAATACCTACAGCAACAACGGTTTTCCCCTCCTTCTTAATTTGGGAGAATTAAACCCCTACCTGGTAAAGAAACAACCCCGAAAACGGCCAACCCGTTGAATTAATTGATATCCGAAATATTCCTTCCGAAACCATAAGGTGTTTTTATAAAGATTTGTTCCCGAAATTTATAATAAATTAACTTAGTATTGAAGAACCGTAATTTAAATTTAATTTGAAATTTAACCTCCCTACAATTAAAAACCGGGTATCCAGGAGAAAAAGACCTAGAGGCCGGGGTAGACCCTCGCCTGTAAAAATTCCCGAGGAAGAGGGACCCGCTTCCACCCTTAGGGTTTGACATTAAAACCACGATTTTCTTTTTTCAAAGAACCGGTTCTTTTGGGCCTTCGAAACCCTGAAACCATAACTCCTACGACAACAGAATAACCAACGGGCTTTAATTAAGGAATATAAACCAATTTTTTGTTCCCAAACGAAAACCGGTGCACGTTTGAAAAAGAAGACGAAATTTCACTAAACCTATTGTGTTTTAAATTTAAATTTTTTTTATTAATTTAAATAATTAAACATATAAGGTGTAAAAATTGTTTACAATTTAATTAAAGGTTAAACCAGGAAAGCCCAAATCCGTTTCAGACCCCCGTTATTTTAAAATAAACCCGTTAGCCCAGAAAGGGTAAAACCGCGTTTTCCAAACAAGAAGGGGCGCTTATAAAGTAAAAAATTATTAAAGGGACCTAAAATTGGCCTTTGGTGGTGTTTTTTGTTGGGGTGGTGGGGGGGGGTTATTTTGTGTTGTTTTTGTTTTTTTTTTTGTTTTTAATATGTGTTTGTTTGTTTTTTTGTTGTGTTAAGTGTTTTGGTTTTTGTTGGGGGGGTGCGTGGGTTGGGGGTTTGGTGTGTGTGTGTGTGTGTGTGTGTGTGTGTGTGTGTGTGTGTGTGTGTTTTGTGTGTGGTTGGTGTTGTGTTGTTGTGTTGTGTTGTGTTTGTGTGTTGTGTGTGTGTGTTTGTGTGTTGTTGTTTGTGTTTTGTGTGTTGTGTTTGTGTGTTTGTGTTTGTGGTTTGTGTGTTTGTGTGTTTGTGTGTTTGTGTGTGTTGTGTGTTGTGTTTTTTGGTTTTGGGTTTTTTGTGTTTGGTGTGTGTTTTTTGTTTTGTTGTTTTTGTTTTTGTTTGTTTTTGTTTGTGTGTTTGTGTTTTGTGTTTTGTGTTTGTTTTTGTGTTTTTGTGTGTTTGTGTTTTTGTTGTGTTTTTTTTGTTTTTTGTGTGTTTTTTGTTGTTTTTTTTTGTGTGTTTGTTTTTTGTGTTTTTGTTTGTGTGTTTTGTTTTTTTGTGTTTTTTTTTGGTGTTTGGTTTTTTTTTTTGTTTTTGTGTTTGTGTGTTTTTTTGTGTGTTTTGTTTTTTTTTTTTTTTTTTGTGTGTTTTTGTTTTGTGTTTTGTGTTTTAATGTTTTGTGTTTTGTTGGTTTTTGTGTTTTTTTTTTTTTGTGTTTTTTTTTTTTGTTTTGTGTTTTTTTTGTTTTGTTTTTTTTTTGTTTTTGTGTTTTAGTTTTGTGTTTTGTGTGTTTGTGTTTTTTTTGTTGTTTTGTTTTGTGTTTTGTTTTTGTGTTTGTGTTTTGTGTTTGTGTTTGTGTTTTGTTTTTGTTTTTGTTTTGTTTTTTTTTTTTATTTTGTTTTTGGTTTTTTTTTGTTTTGTTTTTTTTTTTTTTTTTGATTTTTTTTTCTCTTTTTGCTTTTGGCTTTTCGTTTTTTTGTCGTTTTCTTTGTGCTTTTGCTTTTCTTTTTGGTTTTTTTTGTTGTTTGTTGGTTTTTTTTGTGTTTTTTTTTTTTTTTTTTTTTTTTTTTGTTTTTTTTGTTTTTTTTTTTTGTGTTTTTGTGTGTGTGTGTGTGTTTTGTGTGTGTGTGTGTGTGTGTGTGTGTGTGCTAGTATATTTAAATTTCCTATTTAAATTTGTTTTAAAATGATTACATTTTAAAACAACATTTGTTTATAGGTTTTTTCCCAAATACAAACATTATTTTAAATTTTAAAAATTAAAAATAGACCTTTAATATATCGATTAATTATGTTCTCTGCAATTTTTTGAAACGACGCTTAATTTAGCTAGTGTTATCTCAATATCTGAATAACGTTCAACTTTATAGGAAAATGTGTATATATATAGTTATAAAAAAATTAATTTTACGTAACTTTTACTTAGAAGTTTTGCTAATATACAGTTAAATAAGTCTAAATAATTAAATAATATTGAAAACGCTTAAACTGTATTTGCGATATTTTACAGAAGTGGGCGGCTTGAAATTTTTTTTTAAGTTAGCTGCTAGATGTCGATTAACTTCTATCTGACATGAAATTTTAAACGTTCATCTGACATAGATTATTGCTTTTGTGTTTACAATGTTACCTATCTTCGTTATGAACGTGTTAAAAGAGAGGTTACATAATTATCCTTAAAAAATATTATTAACATTATTTTAATTTCTACTTTCTAGGTTTTAAGGCTGTGGGTTGTTCCACACTAGATATTTTTAACATTATTAACACTATTTTTTTACTTTCTGGTTGTACTTTGTTCCACAGATATTTTAACGTTATTAAATTATTTTAATTTCTTTTCTATTGTAATTTTTGTTTAGATATTTTAATTTAAAAATGTAGATGGATAATTTTACACACAAACATAAAGGTAAATGCGTTAAGTTCAGATGTGTTTTTACGAATTGAATATGTGTTTTATTTACATTCATGATTAACCTTAAACTGTTAACTGTATCAATTTGTACAGTTTTAATCACTTTATAAATAATATAGCTGATTTTTCTTATGGTTGTCGAACTCTCCCACCTTCTCATTGGCGACACAATAGAGCACAAATTTAAATGTTTTTAATTCAATACATTTTTTCCATCGATGCATTGATACTCTGTTGGGTAACAGAAAACAGTAAAGAAACTTCCGTATATATGCCATTATTTACACAGCAAGAGATCTTAATTAATAATTAGAAATAATGCAATAAAGATATAATCTACGCTTTTATCACACTAAAGCCAAGTAATAACTTTCGCTCTCAATTAACTTAATTAAGAATGGTTTAAAGGAAATTAAATGTACTAACCTGAACAATTGATTTAGTTTGCTTCGTGATATCGTCCGTAGATCCTTGGGTGGATCTTGGTGCTCGAATACATCCAGGAAACATAACGAAAATATGAAAACTTTTTGTTTATGATATGCACTAATTCATGATTAAAATTACACTGGCACTTTTTGGTTTCATTAAAACTTATTAATACTGATTATCCTTTGGAAGACGTGTAATTTAAACGATATTCTGGAAACAAAATGAATTTTTTAATATTAAGACAATTTTGCGTTTACCAAATCCGGTATTGGATTTCCGAATTAGCGGTATTTACTTGATACTCAAATATCATTAAGTAATAGCCAGAAGCAACCTCACCGTACGTTATACTAAAATTAATTACTAGCGATTCTAACATCAAAGGATGAAATATGCGCTTTTCCATTTAGGAAATGAAATATAAAAATACTGAAGCGCTTAAATTTCGGCGAGATAAATTAGTTATGTTTGTAATGCTTGAATGAAGTGATGACGTAAATATCTATTGTTTGCCGAAGATTTACATTAATTTATATTATTGACGAAGAACGAGGTGACATTGCGGATTTCCGGTTGCGTGAATTACGTTAATAATTTTTACTCACCTACTTTAATTCGGTAGTCTCTAAGCAAAATAGTACTAGAATTGTAAAAATTGTGTATAAACATCCCTTTCAAAACTGTTCGGGTTTACGCAATCTTTACGACTGTAAATTATGCAAGGAAGTTAATTGAGTTTTAGGCACTTATAAAAGCAAATTAATTACAACTTTGGGCCTCTCTTGATTAACAAAAAGTTTTAAAGCGTGAAAATCAATTTAGGTAAAAAAAATTCGTGTTTATTTAAATGTGTGTGTAGTTTTAAGAAGTGAGCTAAAATAGACGTACGTTTACTACTGATGCAGAGTAACGACAGAAATAAGATGCAAGTGAACATTATGAGATGTATTTGTGGTTTTTAGTGTCTAAATATAGTTTGTGGCAAAAGTTTGTAAATTGTGAATCATAGTATGTTAATATTAAGAGTGAAAAGGGTAATCGTGAATATCTTGATGCTTTCGTATACGGTTTTTGTCAAAAAAAATCGAATTTTCAACGAATTTATACATCATTTTGAAAACTATCTTGACTATTTTTTACTTGATATCTGTGTGACAAACAATTCTTTACTTACGGGTCCTTCGCGCATAACGAAAAGACCTTTATTAAAGATTATTAAATTCTAACAAGTTTCCTTAACCAAAGTTTTTTGTAGAGTAGTAACAAAGCCCAGAAAAATCAAAAAGTCTCTAACATAATTGTTGTCTATATCCGAAACACTCGCAACTTTACATGTATTTTAAATGTAATTCAATTTAGGTAAGTAAAGCTTGTAAAAACTTTTAATACCGAAATAAATAAAAAAACCTTAAGGAGTCATGTCACAACAGAGTCAAAAAATACCTTTAATAAAGCCTTAATTACCGTATTTGAGAAATGGAGGTGAAACGGCTATTTGATTAATATAAATCTAAATGAAATTGGTTGTGTATTGTCCAACAGAAGATTACGTATACAGGGCGAGACACCGTTGACGCTACGGTCCATTATGGCCAATCGTTAAAAGTTTTAACAATTTTATCCACTTAATGATATGCGGATTACTAAAAGGTATCTTTTTAAAAGATTTTGGAATATACAGGGTGTTCCAAAAAAGTAGGACGTATCAAAATTATGTTTTTCGTATGGAATACCCTGTATTTTATTACATTTTTGGATAGTGCGTAAAAAATAAGATAAGCTTTCTTGAGCATTACCTATACCTAAACATTGTACTTCCCTAGATATTTTGATTTTCCGAAAATTGGAAGGGCTTAGAGGAAAAATTAATAACTGCGAAACCAATTCCACAGGGCGTGAAAAATGAGATACTTATTAATGACATTCAAACTCCAACGTTCTATTAAATGTAACACCCCGTATTTTAACCTTTTATCATGTAGTAAATTAGATTACCTTTCAAAAATTATAAAGCCCTGCCATGCCTAAATTTTGTAGTTTTGGAGTTATTTTGCTTACTGTTACTGTGCTTAATTAGAACATTTTCTATTTTATTAGCTGGTTATGGTTAGTTCAATTGCCGTTCAAAGAAATTAAGATATCTTAGGTGTGTCTACGTATTTAAGTTTCAACATTATAACTACAAACACTAATACAGTTGGAGAATATGCAAGCATGCTACGCAATGGATGGAATCTTTTTAAAAAAGGGTCAGACTGTGCATTCAAGAAGGTGAACATCATTTTGAACACCTGTTTTCTTAATCTTCTCACAAATTTCAAAGCTGCAATATTTAGATATGCCAGACCTTAACATTTTAATATGATAATTAAATTTACTACGTGATGAAATAATAAAATACAGGATGTTCTATTTAACATAATCACGGCATTTTAAAGTTTGAACATGTCATGTAATCAGTGCCTCATAGTGCACGCCCTATAGAATTCTGGATAACAATTACATTAAAACTTCCTATTATGTCTTAAGACCTCCCAGTTTCCAAAAAATCAAAATATCTCAGGAACCACAATGTTTACACATAGGAAATGCTTACTAAAGTTCATCTTATTTTTTTACACACAATTCAAAAATGTAATAAAAAACAGGGCATTCCACAAGAAAAAAAACGTAACTTTGATACGCCCTGTATACTTGAAAATAATTTTAAGATATACTCTTTATTAACCCATATATAAATGAATACACAAAATTGTTAAAATTTTTACCGTTTAACCGTAATGAACAACGGAGACACCCTACTAGCTCACGCACGCGCATATATAAACTTGGCATAGGATTTAGTGCTTATCTTATGGACTATTTTGCTTCGTATCTTACTAACAAAACTGTATTAATTACAATGAATATACTTCTGTCTTCTTTTGTTCGTGATCGGGTGTTCCGCACGCTCCAAACTTGGACCATTATTTATTATTTATATAGATGAACTATGAACTAATTGCTAAACATGACGATTGTGTGTTACGTTGGCCATATCAAAGCTTTCTATTATTGATTGTGCGTTCGAGTGTAATCTACTTCAAACTCAATTAAAGAGTAATAGTAACTGTTTTTATACGGATAAACTAGCTCTAAATGTAAATAAATTCCAGATCGTTTCGTATACACGTAAAAACAAATGTATTAGGATATTTTGGCGTACGACTCATTGAGCAACTCTATCGTGCAAATGAATTAACGTTTCAACCTGACAATAACATAAAAATCATGTAAATGGGTATTTGTACTCGACAATTTTTTTAATTATATTCCACGAAACGCAACTGATGTTACGACACTGTCAATTTTGAATGTGTCATATAATATAATAAACGAGAACATGAAAGTCTAGATTCAAAATATTTGACCACATAAAGAATTGTGTTAAATATTAAATGAAACACAAGTGAGCCGATGTAGCTTTAACTAATTACGTACATTTCCATTTGAACATAGAGTAATTTATTAAGTAAGTTTAGGTTTATATAAGCTATAATCAGTGTGGAATGGAAAATTTTGTAGAGTTGAAGGTAGTAACGATAGCTATTACAGGAATTTTTAATGTAAAATGTTTAATTATTGCTTCAATATAACGTACAGTGATTTTCAAGTTGCATTGTTAAATATTTATTGAGTTAATTTAAAATATAGAGAAGAAAAATATGATGGATGACTATTTTTGTTTACAAAAATTATTTTTACAAATAAGAAAACAATTTTACCGGGTTGAAATTGAACAGGATTGAAAGCCTATAGTGTTTAGGAAATTTCTGTAGAGCTTTGCAATTCCAACTGGTTTCATGTAACAAATAGTAGTAGAATTACAAAATTTGATGCTATTGAGAATATTGATTTTTGCTTCAATTACAAGAAGGACGAAGAGTATCGACAACCTTCGAACCTACATTAATCTGAGGTCTAAAAGTATTAAGGAGGGTAAATGATGTATGAGTTTATCATAAATATGCAAACGCAGTGGATAGTTAAAGAGTCGAAGTTCCGACGCTCGGTGCAATATTTAGTGGTTTATGAACGTGCATTAAAAGCAGCCCTAAAGGCTAGTATCCCATAACGTACGATGTGTGGCTTCACATAGGTAAATACCACCATAAACCTGTACGGTTTGTGAACTATGACTACCTCGTCTATATAGTGTATATAGTGTATATGGCGTATATAGTGTATACAGTGTATATAGTGTATATAGTGTATATAGTGCATATAGTGTATATAGTATTTATAGGGTGTAAAATGTGTATAGTGTGTATAGGGTATATAATGTGTATAGTGTGTATAGTGTGTATGGTGTGTATGGTGTGTATAGCGTGTACAGTGTGTATAGTGTGTATAGAGTGTATAATAGTGTGTATAGTGTGTATAGTGTGTACAGTGTGTATAGTGTCTATAGTGTGTATAGTGTGTATACTGTGTATAGTGTGTATAGTGTCTATAGTGTGTATAGTGTGTATAGTGTGTATAGTGTGTATAGTGTGTATAGTGTGTATAGTGTGTGCAGTGTGTATAGTGCGTATAGTGTGTATAGTGTCTATAGTGTGTATAGTGTGTATAGTGTATATATTGTATGCAGTGTATATAGTGTATACAGTGTATATAGTGTATATAGTGTATATAATGTATAATGTGTATATAGTGTATATAGTGTATATAGTGTATATAGTGTATATAGTGTATATAGTGTATATAGTGTATATAGTGTATATAGTGTATATAGTGTATATAGTGTATATAGTGTATATAGTGTATATAGTGTATATAGTGTATATAATGTGTATAGTGTGTATAGTGTATATAGTGTATATAGTATAGTTATATATTATATATAGTGTATATAGTGTATATAGTGTATATAGTGTAATAGTGTAATAGTGTATATAGTGTATATGTACATAGTGTATATAGTGTATAGTTATAGTGATATGTTATAGTTTACTATAGTGTATATAGTGTGTATAGTGTTATAGTGTATACATGTGTATAGTTGTTATAGTGTATAGTGTATAGTGTATGTATAGTGTTATATGTGTATAGTGTTATAGTGTGTATAGTGTATAGTGTCTATAGTGTATAGTTAGTGTGTATAGTGTATAATGTGTATAGTGATATAGTGATATATGTATACATGTATATAGTGTATATATATATGATATGTGTATATAGTGTATTAGTGTATATAGTGTATATAATGTATATAGTGATATAGTGTATAGTGTATATAGTGAGTATATGTATAGTGTGTATATGATAGTGTATATATTATATAGTGTATATAGTGTATATAGTGTATAGTATGTGATATAGTGTATATAGTGTATATAGTGTATATATGTATAATAGTGTATATGTATATAGTGTATATAGTGTATATAGTGATATAATGTGTATATAGTGTATACATGATATAGTGTATATAGTTATGTATATTAGTGTATATAGTGTATATAGTGTATATATAGTGTATATAGTGTATATAGTGTATATAGTGTATATAGTGTATATAGTGTATAGTGTATATAGTGTATATAGTGTATATAGTGTATATAGGTATATGCATGTATAGCGTATATAGTGTATATAGTGTATATAGTGTATATAGTGTATATAGTGAATATATATAAGTGTATATAGTGTATATAGTGATATATATAGTGTATATAGTGTATAGTGATATATAGTGTATATAGTGTATATAGTGTATATAGTGTATATAGTGTATATAGTGTATATAGTATGTATATAGTGTATATAGTGTATAGTTATATAGTGTATATAGTGTATATAGTGTATAAGTGTATATAGTGTATATAGTGTATATAGTGTATATAGTGTATATAGTGTATATATGTATATAGTGTATATAGTGTATATAGTGTATATAGTGTATACAGCGTGTTCAGCGAGGAATGGGACAGTGCAATATCTCGAGAGCGGATGAAGATTTTTAAATTATGAAAATATTTTTGTAAATATCTTCCAAGGGCGCACATTTGTTGGCACAAAGATTTGAATTAACGCCCATCACCGCCAGGTGGCGCTATCTCACTTCAATTTTTAAATGCAATGCCCTATTTTTTTATTTCATTTTTGGATTCTATGACATATTTGTGATGACTTTTATTAAGACTCCTACCAACCTATCTTTTGTAGTTTCTGAGAAAAAAATAATCCTTGGAATTTTAGCATAAAAACGTAATTTCAGGAAGTGCTCATAACATTTGAGTGATACAGACAAAATAGCAAATTTTATACCAAATGAAAGATAAAAGATTGTTCTTCCACAAAAATAATGCAGATAACGCCGAAATAATGCGATACGCTGTACACTAAATTGTAAGGGAGACCAACTTATCACAGTCGTTGGTTAAGAATCATGTGAAACATTTATCATGCCATGAAAACAAACGCGTAATGAAGTGTCTGTCAAGTTTCTGTCAGTTTACAGTTTCAGTTTTGAAAATCGTCTGTGCATCTTCAAATTCCATAATTATGTTTACGTTTTCTAACGAAGAATATTTTGATATGGTAATAATTTATGGTGAATGTAGAAAAAATGCAAGGGCTGCACAAGTATGCAGCCAGGTTTCCCGATCGACGCCATCCCGGAAAAAATACATTTGTTCGTGTAGCAAATATTTTGAGGGGAACCGGTCATTTTCCTCACCGTAAGTGCGAGAATCGCACAAAGACAGCAACAGATGAAGCACACACCGTCGGTGTATTAGCATGTGCAGCTTATAATCCTCCTGTGTCTGTGAGATCTATTTCTGAAGAGTGTGCCGTATCAGTTGGTTCTGTCCATAAAATATTAAAATCTAATAAATACAAACCATTTAAAATTCATTTGGTACATGGACTGCATGCAGGCGATCAAGATCGCAGACTTAATTTTATCACCGGAGTTTTTATGGAACATTATGCGCAAGACCCTAATTTTCTAGGTCGTATCGTGTGGTCTGATGAAAGTAATTTTTCAAACAATGGAATCGTTAATCGCTACAATTCCCATTACTGGTCGTCAGAAAATCCTCATTGGGTAAGAGCAACCAATTTCCAAGTGAGATGGAACATAAATGTATGGTGCGGAATGATAGATGACAAATTGATTGGCCCATATTTTTTTAATGGTACCTTAACAGGCCAACGCTATTTGGGTTTTCTTGAAAATCAACTGCCTCCTTTGCTTGAAGATGTAAATGTAAATCTGCGGCAAGTGATGTACTTTCAACAGGATGGCGCACCGGCGCACAATAGCGCAATAGTGAGAAATTATCTAAGTAGAGTGTTTCCGCAACGATGGATAGGTACAAATGGTCCCATTATGTGGCCAGCTCGTTTTCCTGACCTTAGTCCCTTAGACTACTTTCTTTGGGGACATTTAAAGAGCGTAGTGTATGAAACACCTTCTAGAGATGTAGAGGTGTTACAAAACAAAATTAGAATTGCTTTTGCAAACATACCACGAGAAACTTTAAGAGCGGCAACTAGTGTTACATTAATTAGGCGTTATCAAACGTGTGTAGAAAATGATGGAGAAACATTTGAACATTTAATTTAATTTTTATGCTTGGTAGGTTGGTAGGAGTCTTAATAAAAGTAATCACAAATATGCCATAGAATCCAAAAATGAAATAAAAAATAGGGCATTGCATTTAAAAAATTGAAGTAAGATAGCGCCACCTGGCGGTGATGGACGTTGGTTCAAATCTTTGTGCCAACAAATGTGCGCCCTTGGAAGATATTTACAAAAATATTTTCATAATTTAAAAATCTTCATCCGCTCTCGAGATATTGCACTGTCCCATTCCTCGCTGAACACACGGTATAGTGTATATAGTGTATATAGTGTATATAGTGCATATAGTGATATATATATATATAATGTGTATATAGATATAGTGTATATAGTGTATAGTGTATATAGTGTATATAGTGTATATTAGTATATATAATGTATATAGTGTATATAGTTATATAGTGTATATTACTGTATATAGTGTACATAGTTCATACTGTACATCGTGTATATAGCGTATATAGCGTATATAGCATATATAGTGTATATAGTGTATATAGTGTATATAGTGTGTATATGTGATATAGTGTATATAGTGTATATAGTGTATATAGTGTATATAGTGTATATAGTGTATATAGTGTATATAGTGTATATAGTGTATATAGTGTATATAGTGTATATACTGTATATAATGTACATAGTGTACATCGTGTATATAGCGTATATAGCGTATATAGCATATATAGTGTATATAGTGTATATAGTGTATATAGTGTATATAGTGTATATAGTGTATATAGTGTATATAGTGTATATAGTGTATATAGTGTATATATAGTGTATATAGTGTATATAGTGTATATAGTGTATATAGTGTATATAGTGTATATAGTGTATATAGTGTATAGCCTTGTAGAAACAATTAAACTGATACACAAGACAGCAAAGCACAACAGAAGCTCGAGAAACTGACGTTTCTTATCAGTTGTTTAAAAGAATTGACAAACGCTTTCCAAAGCACCGCGGCAATGCGCAATAAAAACTGAAATTAGATCAAAATGTGAATAACTCGAAAACTATCACTCCAAAATATCGATAATGTTACATCAATGGACAGGAAATTTGATTTCCTATCCGCTGATGTAAGAAAATATGGGCGGTTCCATTTAAACAAATCAAGTTATCCATGTTTGAAAAAATTATTTTCGGAGCGATAGAAATTATTGAATTCTAAACGCAAGATTTTTGGCAATGAATGAGAATGATGTGGTACCATTTTCGGAAGTAAAAAACAAAAGCCACATCTCTCTTCTGGTATCCGCCTTCGAGATATTGAAAGTTTTCGGAGGAACTGCAAACGTCATTTTTTCTACAAAATTGTCAGGGTATTTTGAACACCCTGTATACGTAGTGGGTAATTTTGTTTGTAGTTCTATGTACTTAGTTAAGATTCCGTATATAAATTTTTTTTGTTGTCAAATTAAGTTTTATAGTAAATTTGCTTTAACGTATGTGGTGAGCTTTAGATTCTTTGTTTGTGAAATTATTATTCCGAAATTTAGGTTGTTTTTCCTTATTATTCTCGTTTATAGAAGTTTGGTTAACGTTTATTTGTAAATAGTTGTATATAAGTTTAATTAAGGTTCATTTCGTTTGATTTCCGAAAAATATAATAGAAAATGAAGTAATTTAAATGAATAGTATAGGTTTATCTGTATGATGTCATGGTCGCGCCATACAGACGCTTACGTATAGTTGTCCAGTTTATTATTAGGTATTTTGGTTTTGATTCATAGAGATTGCATGTGGGCCTTATTGTTCGTACTTTAAGGTAAACATACAGAGGCTGTATTCGTTGATCTTGCTGACGGTTAGTTTTTCAAAATTTACCGAGTCCTTACGGACGAAAACGAAATTGTAGTACGGGGGTACTTTGGTTTCTCCTTCCGTTTTTTAATTGGTTGAATTATATTAGATAAGATTTTTTTATGAGTAGTGGGATTAAAAATCCAAGATGGAATTTGGTTAATAATTTTTGGCAGTCTAAGACAGATCTCGTTTTCGAGTAGTTGCACGTTGCCGCTTGTGTTACGCTTAGGGGTGATTTAGAACGTTGATACTTTGGACCTTGTGGTGTTTAACGAACGTACTTTTTGTGTAATAAGGGTAGTTTAACTACTGAAGTAACCTGTGAAAGGGATTTATGAAAATTGTTCATTCACCAAAGGATTATACCTAGTGCCGATTTCGGTTTTACGTAAAATTACCTGGAGGACATCTTCGTGTTTTTTTAGTGCGTCGATGGACTTTTGGTTTATATCCCCTTTGCGGATTTGCTTAAAATCATCGTTCTTACAGTGCCACCTATTTATCGTACAAAGCGTGTGTAAAGATAAAGAAACTATCGCAATATATTAAAATATATTTAGTTATTTAAACAAATTATTAAGGAGTTTTAGTGGAAAATAAAATTATTTAAAAGAACATTAAAAGCTAAAAGTTATCAAACAATTTTGAACGCTCACATTATTATTGTACAATAAGTTTTGGTTAATGCAGTAACATTTTGACGAGTTAACTTAAGAAGTTGTTCGTGTATAAAAGAATATCAGTCAACATTTATCTTCATCTTTTGCCGGACCTGGGAGTTTCCATTCCCGTTATAGCTGTAGCCGATCACCTGGTTCGTACCATCCGTTGTAACACAGAGGAGGTGCTATCTAGACCTTGTAAGGTATTATAACATTGTGTTTTTATTGAAAACTTTTAAGATTGTTGTGTGTTTCGAATTATTTTATTTGTTGAAGGTTTGAAAGCGGAGTTGTGTATCGTTTTTTTTTTGTTAATTTAATTTGTTGTTTTGAATTTAGTTATTGAAATTAATCGTAACTTTAACGCTCCGCCTTCACACCCTTTTTTTGATTTTATTAGTAAAGGGCAATCGACCCTATTGTAGTGTGGGTATATTATCCACGGTTTATTTATATTTAGGTTAAACGATTTAGTACGGCGTAAGCAGATTCTGATCAGACATCCTGTCGCCCAATAAGCCTTTGTATTCTTTTTTTTGTTTTGTTTATACGCATTTTCGTATGTCTATATTTATACTGATTTTATTATTTTATTATAGCTTTGTTTTGTTTTATAAATGTGTTTGGTATTCTCTGAAAACCCTTCTGTGTTGCATACCAGTTTTTTTGTTTTGCAAATTTACCGATAATTTAAGTTATAACGTAACGAAGTTAGTTTATTTATTATTGAGTAATAACGTAATTTTTGTTTCTATTTTTGAGTAATAGCGTTCTTAATATTTAGTGTTTTATTTGATTTTGAGTATTAATTATTTAAATTGCATTCTATAAGCTTGATTTTTTTTGTTTTGTTTTGATTATTACTTAACGTCAAATTATTTACACGGAGGTGTATTAACGTAACGTTATTGAGTGTTGATCACGCTTTTATTTGACAAGCGTGTAGTGTTTTTAAGCCCGATTTTAGGTGGTTTGCTGAATTGCTGTCCAGCACACCTGGAATTGATTACGAATAGGTAAGCGCATGTTTTTGGATGTTTAGACACGCTATGTACTCGTAATTTTGGCACGACAACCCTTATTTTTTGTCTATCAAATATCCTGGCGCCCTTAACCGAAACGATTTTGACTTCATCCCCTATTTTGACTGACGTACGATTTATTATTCTGGATGTGCAAAATTATTAACATCAATCCACGATCCGCACGCTGACTAGTCGAGGCAAAAGGCCAATTTATCTGTAATCCCGTTCTACCACCCGTTTATACCGTTACAAAATGTCAAATAACTCAGAAGCAATGCGACATAGACCCATAGTATGGTTATTAAAGTGACCTTTAAATTCAACGAGGAATTCAAAAATGTAATAATATATAGGTTGTTCTGTTTAAAATAAAGAAGTTGGCATGAGTTTCCGGTATAACCGGAAGTCCGCCATTTCTGAAAAGAATTTTAAAACGTGTAGTTTATGACTGTTGACAACTTTTATATAAGACATTTTTTTGTATTTGTAATGGTAAGGGAGTTATGGAGCAATCCCGCTTAAGTGGGCCACCCTGTATAGTGTATATAGTGTATCTAGTGTATATAGTGTATATAGCGTATATAGTGTATATAGGGTATATAGTGTATATAGTGCATATAGTGTATATAGTGTATATGGTATATATAATGTATATAGTGTATATAGTGTATATAGTGTATATAGTGTATATAGTGTATATAGTGTATATAGTGTATATAATGTATATAATGTATATAGTGTTTATGTCGTAGAGCATGTAATGAATATAAGGTTAATATATGGCGTGTGCAATTCCCATACATTCTGTTACTTCTTCGCTTAATTTGTATAAATTATTAAAAGCGTTTAAGTTGGATATTTACAATTTGGTTACAATTAATATTAAATTATAATAAATTATAATTATAAATTAATTAGAGAGCTAGATTACTCGTAGCCTCAGTAACATACACTGTTACTCAATTCTTTTAACATTACCAGTAACATATCAATATCTTGAATCAATGTAATCAAACCATTTAATTTAATGCTTTCAAAATGAAACAATCGTAAGAAAATAAACATCTAAAAATAAACATTTTACTTTTGCAACTTCTCGAAATGATTCTCTATTTGTTTATTTCATTTTGGTGGTATTTTCATCAGTATAAATTATGTTTAAAAGTCGATATAATATTATGGTAGATCGTAAAAACAAATATTAAAATGTTTGTATAACCGAAACCGGTAAAATTAACACATAAAACTTGAATTCAATTTCATGCTACTGTAAGCTCTACTGGAATAGCGAGTAAATCCGTTTTGTATACAATTCCTTTGTAACACGGGATATTTATTAATTGCTGAGATCGTTTATACAGCACAAAACTTTTAATTAAGGCACTTTTCGATATTTTTTTTTATAGAATTTAATTAAGGCTTAAACATGTGTAATAAACGAATATGTATGTAACTTCTAGCAATTCGCTAATTTAAAGTTTGTACATTCGGAAATTAAAGTTGTATTTTTAGAAAGAGCACTAACCTAATTAGAGGTATAACAGTGCTGGTAAAATTAAATTCTTCCTACTATTGATAATTAAACTTAAGGCTTTAATAGCAATCATTTCTTTATTGATTTATCGACAATCGAAATATTCATACCTACACGTTTCTCAACCATAATTAGTATATTGACCAACATGTATTGCAATGAACGCTATCTTAATATCAGTATCTTGTAGCACGAGTAGCGAAGCTACGCGTGTCCACAAGATACGAATACTACTGTGGGGCGTACTTCTTATTATTTTTTTTTCGGAGCTTAAATTATAGTTTAATTTTCATTTTTTGGACAAATTTAAAACACTAGCCATTCTGATTTCATTGGTTGGCAGCACTGTAAAAATCCGTTCACATAATATTACTAAAATAGAACCAAAACTCTGCATTAGGTGACCAGATATGGCCATCTACAGAGCATCATAGCCTGCAATTTTCAGTGTCACAAAATGTTCAATGCACAACTTTTTAGTATAAACAGTTGCACAAAATTCTCGTTGTAATACGGAATGAGAAGAAAGTTGTAATCAATAAAAAAAATCGAAATTGAGGAGATACTTGAAAAGTCCCCAAGTCCAAAATATGTGAAAAATATCTGCATGTGTGAATATGTCCATGCGAACCCTAATGTTTGGTGGAGATCAATTACAGTATTTGGGTTTTTTTAATTCTTTGTTAAATTTATTATTGTTTGACCAAACTTTTATTTGGAATTACTAATTTTTACCTTCCAACCTATATATACATATGTAGGTGTAGGTTATGCAACCGACTTTTTTTCACTATTGCTATATTGACTCATTAGATCATTTTACAACGTTGGCTAAGTTTCGCCAAGATCGGCCATGATGTCTGTGTGGAGGAGGGGGGGCGTGCGCGCCTGTGTGTGTGCGTGTGTGTGTGTGCGTGTGTGTGTGTGTGTGTGTGTGTGTGTGTGTGTGTGTGTGTGTGTGTGTGTGTGTGTGTGTGCGTGTATTCGTGTGTGCGTGTGAGCACGTACGCGTATGTGCCTGTGTGCGTATGTGCGTGTGCGTGTGTTCGTGTGTGCGTGTGTGCGCGTGTACGTGTGTGTGCGTGTGTCTGTGTGCGTGTGTGCGTGTGTGCGAGTGTGCGAGTGTACGTGTGTCGTTGTGTGTGTGGTGTGTGCGTGTGTGCGTGTGTGTGTGTGCTGTGTGCAGTGGTGTGCGTGTTTGCGTCTGTGCGTGTGTGGTGTGCGTATGTTAGTGTGTACGGGTGTGTGTGTGTGTGTGTGTGTGTGTGTGTGTGTGTGTGTGTGTGTGTCGTGTGTGTGTGTCGTGTGTGTGTGTGCGTGTGTGCGTGTGTGCGTGTTCGTGTGTGCTGTGTGTGCGTGTGAACGTGTGTCGTCTGTTCGTGTGTCGTGTGTCGTGTGTGTGTGTGCGTGTGTGCCTGTGTGTCGTGTGTGCGTGTGTGCGTGTGTCGTGTGCGTGTGTGCGTGTGTGCTGTGTGCATGTGTGTGTGTTCGTGTGCATGTGTTCGTGTGTCGTGTGTTCGTGTGTGCGTGTGTGCGTGTGTGCGTGTGTGCGTGTGTGCGTGTGTTAGTGTGTTCGTGTGTGTGTGTGTGTGTGTGTGTGTGTGTGTGTGTGTGTGTGTGCGTGTGTTCGTGTGTGCGTGTGTGCGTGTGCGTGTGTCGCATGCGCGCGTGTGCCCGCGCGGGTGCGCTTGTTCGCATTCGCGTCTGCGCGTGTGCGTGAGAATACGCGCGTGTGGCGCGTTGCGTGTGCGCGTGTATGCGTATGTTCGTGTGTGTGTGTGTGTGTGTGTGTGTGTGTGTGTGTGTGTGTGTGTGTGTGTGTGTGTGTGTGTGTGTGTGCGTGTGTGCGTGTGTGCGTGTGTGCGTGTGTGCGTGTGTGCGTGTGTGTGCGTGTGTGCGTGTGTGCGTGTGTGCGCGTGTACGTGTGTGCTCATATGGGCGTGCGTGCATCCGTGCGTGCGTCCGTGCGCGCGTAGGTGGGTGCGTGCGCGTGTGTTTGCCCTAAACATACCCCAAAAGTGGTTCGATCCGCACATTATTTTTGTGTTCTCACCAGATCTGTATGTCGTTTATCATACACGATCAAGTCAATCATACGTTTACACTCATCGCTTTGACATGTATACATATGCACATTTTTATGTTTAAACCACGTATTAGATACAAACAGGCTTCGCTCCACACAGGTGTTCACCAGGCGTTTCCAGTTTCATTGACTTTTTGGTCTCCGAACCTTCCTAGAACGCATTCAGTACGTTCTCTCTGTGCATCCACCCATCCATTCATATCTCCCAATATTATCACTCTTTCATTTGATGCACGTTTAACACGTTTTCTACATCATTCCAGAAGTGTTAACAGTCTTAGTATCTTTCTCCATTCACCGGTGCGTAGCATGCAATAAAAACCACTTTTCGAAACTCCAGTTTCATTCTAACTAGTTTTTTTTAATAGTTTTAATAATTAGGTAATGAAACGAATTCTTAAGACAATGTTTATGTTTATATTGTTATAGAAATGGGATTTATAGTATTTATATAACATTAAGTAGGACGGACCGCTTACTTCAATCTTAAGCTGTACATTTTTTTGTTTTTTTGAATCACATCCAGCATGTTTTGAATGTTTATACTACTGTTACAAATACGTATCTATGTTGTTTTGTACACCCCGCGATAGAATATGCCATTTCATTACTTCTCTATATTTTTTTATTATTGCGAAATGCTTACGTGTTTGTGTATTAACACTCGTTAAAAGGAACTGTACTTTTCTTTATAAACCATTTTACACGTACTACAATTCTACTAGTTCGATAATAGAACCGGGACACCTCGCCTTTCACTTTTTGACCTTGAATTTCCAAGGCCGCCCACGTGGCTGGCCTCGAGTTCGACCTTGGAAATTTTCAATGACGTAATTTGGCCTTGGAATTTTTTATAAAACGATTTCACCTTGAGAAAAAGTCACGTTCAACATTATACATATAAAATGAAGAATTAAGTACCTTAATTAGTTTGCTTTACAACAACATGCTTTAAATGTAATCTAGCCTTGCGAATTTTTTTATAAAAACTATTTCACCTTGAGAAAAAGCTGGCCATGGACCTGACCTTGGAGTCAGCCTTGTGAATCTTCAGTGGCTTAATATGGTCTTGGAAAGATACTATAAATACGTACACTTAAGTTTAGTTAATTTGATTCTGTTTGATGAGCATCATCGTTGTGGAATTTTTAAATGTTAATCAAATAAGACAGGTATAGGAACTTACTGTCGTGACCCTCTTGACTGGAAATAGTATTATAATAATAAGGAGCCCTATTGCTTACTTGTAAGACATAGGAACCTGTGTCAGGGTCTGCGCCCTCTTGTCGTGGTCCCCGTGGCGCTAAATTTGAATTTGTTTGCGTCGTCTAGTGGTGTATGGACTAATGAATGTTTTCTGTAATAGAACCTGATCGTGTTCGTCTCTCTCTCTCTCTCTCTCTCTCTCTCTCCCTCTCCCTCTCCCTCTCCTCTCTCCTCTCCCTCTCCCTCTCCTCTCCCTCTCTCTCCCTCTCCCTCTCCCTCTCCCTCTCCCTCTCCTCTCCTCTCTCCTCTCCTCTCCCTCTCCCTCTCCTCTCCTCTCCCTCTCCCTCCCTCTCTCCTCTCCCTCCCTCTCCCTCTCCTCTCCTCTCCCTTCCCTCTCCTCTCCCTCTCCCTCTCCTCTCCCTCTCCTCTCCCTCTCTCTCTCCTCTCTCTCCTCTCCTCTCCTCTCCTCTCTCTCTCTCTCTCTCTCTCTCTCTCTCCTCTCTCTCCTCTCTCTACTCTTAACTCTCTCTCTCTCTCTCTCTCTCTCTCTCTCTCTCTCTCTCTCTCTCTCTCTCTCTCTCTCTCTCTCTCTCGTCTCGGCTCTTGTTACAGAACTCTTAATTAAACACTACTAAAAAACACTTTTATTTATCAGAGTAGAATACTTCAAAACAAGTATTATACAGTAACTTGATTTTCTCATCATTTATAACTGCTTGAGCGTCGTTTTGTTGTAACGGAACCATCTAGAATTGTTCTTAAGGAAACGTAACTGGTAACCTAGCGGGGATCACCCAAAGGAATCAAAATATTCTCCGTTATCATTCTCGTCATTGTAGATACCAGTCCAATGCTAGCCTGA
The DNA here is from genome assembly GCA_036346205.1 of Vesta saturnalis. Classification (NCBI taxonomy): domain Eukaryota; kingdom Metazoa; phylum Arthropoda; class Insecta; order Coleoptera; family Lampyridae; genus Vesta; species Vesta saturnalis. The sequence goes on from JARFJB010002220.1 coordinate 781,011, forward strand.
TTTGTTTGCAGGATCTGTTTTCATAATAATTGCACAAGGTCTAGGTGCGTGTCTCGAAAACTGATTAGAAACACATGCAAGTCGAAACACATTCTTGTAAAAAATTTGGAACACTGGAACTGTGGCAGGATCTGTAACAAACAAAATACACCCACGTACCACACAAAATTAAAAAACACCGAACGTGTTTCGATAGCTACGCTATGATGATAGCGTAGATATCGAAACGCGTTTGGTATTTTTTAATTTTGTGTGGAACGTGGGTGTATTTTATTTGTTACACATTCTTGTGGCTGGGGATCTATTTCAAACATTTCAACACTTGCGGCGTATACATCTTTGGAGTTGGTATGTGCACAGTCTTGCAATAGTAATGCGTTTTCCAGCTCACACATAGGTTCTGTGATGTTATGGTTTAAAGAACTATAATCCTATGCTTCTTTTTTCAATTTTTTAATCGACGGACAACCAATCTAGTCCAGGTTTAGTATTGATGTGTTAAGGAATCTCAAAACTGTTGCTTTTCACTGCCCTTAACGTGAATTTTGTTAAACGGTAGCGGAGATCTTATGAAAATCGTTGTAAGGCATTTACCCGGACCGCCATTTCAGTCCGTAATATTTATCCTCCAAATATCTTATCTGTCTTGACATGGATTTTGATATAAAATAATATAAAATAATCTCGAGGTGACTCTATCAGCTATAAAGGCGCGTGTATTGACCCAACCTAAACCGTGCCTTTATTAATTCATTAGTTCTTAATACAGAACATATTCATTAGTCCATACACAACTAGATGGCGACACAAACAAATTCAGAGAGCACAGACTCTAACACAGGTCCCTAGTTAGCATTAGAGGCCTTATTATAATACTATTTCCAGCGAATGGGGTCACGACAAGAGGGCGCAGACCCTAACACAAGTTCTTATACCTGTTTTATAAGCTAGCATTAGGGCCCCTTAAATTTCAAATTTCCGGCTGAACAGATTTTTGGTTTCGAGTTTGGCAAGCCCAAGGCCAACTCCAGGGCCGATTTCAATGCCTGGCCCAAGGGCAGTCTCAAGGTCTGCTACACAATGGTGTCACAACCAAACAACACCTACACATACAGCTCATATAACGTTGCTAAATTATGGAAAGGAGGCCAAAGGTTAACATCTAGGTTGTACCTTACGGTACAATGATATAGCCGGGCAGATGAATACAATGAGGCCTGCAAATAACGGTTTCTCAAAACCTCAAGTACTTGCAGCGATCAGCAAACAGGTTGAGATGATTGGTCACGTGAACTCGGGTTTGTTTAAGCAAGAAAAGTTTCTCGTACGCGGTGTTCAATAAAGGCTAAATTTGTATGATCAAGAGATACCTTTAGTCTAGTGGTGGCGCGCGGTTCATCTAACTAGACGCAAATTATGGACGCTAGTTTACTGGTGAGACGTATGCGGATCAACCCTACCATTCTAATTGCACACGCTAAAGCTTTAGAAACAACTGCAGCAAAATACCCTGTTACAAGGACCGACGTAAAAGTGCTAACTACACCTGCTGGCATACAGCGAAAACCATTGGATAATGTCTTCCTGGCCCAGCTACCTAAACGATGCATCGTAGGCATTATAGCAAACAAAGCCTTCAACGGTGATTACGCCTCAAATCCATTTAATTTCTATCACAGCAATATTAACTACATGTCGTTATATATTGACGGCCAACGAATTCCTTCAAAGACCTTACAACCAGACCTTACAACTAATGTCTTATATGTAAGGGCGTATCACACCCTATTTTCCGGTACGGGTATTCATTTTTTTGAATGAGGCCGATTACCCCAACGGGTACTGCTTATCGGCCTTGGACTGGAGTTTGGTTAAAAACGGCTTCTTCGCCTAGTAGTCGGCTTTGAAGAAGCTCTTGTTGAAGCCGTTCACTGCTTGGTGTACGCCGAATTCGATAACGTGATCGAGATCGATAAACATAGACACGTCATTGTGGATTTCTCCTGTTAAAAGGGTCACCTCTAGATCACAAGCTTCACTACAGCAGCAGTTGAAAGAAGATGGACGCATACTTGGACGTGCAAGGGTTTAGAGGTGTTAACAAGGAATTTATACCGAAAGAAATTGCCGTGATTACAGATCATGGTTCGTTACTGCTGATGCTGATAGAGTCACCTCGAGATTATTTTATTTTTTCTTATCAAAATCCATGTCAAGACAGATAAGATATTTAGAGGGTAAATATCACGAACTGAAATGGCGGTCCGGGTAAGTGCCTTACAATGATTTTCAAGAGACCCTGAGAAGAACTCTGCTACCGTTTAACAAAATTCACGTTAAGGGCAGTGAAAAACAACAGTTTTAAGATTCCTTAACAAGCCCATACTAAACATGGACGAGATTGGTTGTCCCTCGATTAAAAAATTGAAAAAAGAAGCCATAGGCTTATAGTTGGTTGAACGCATCCATTGGTTAAATTAAAGTTGGCTTTGAGCGGCCATTTTATTAGTTGTGTCTATTCTTTTCTCTTTAGCATATTGTGTGTGTGCGCGTTTTAAGTAAACACGTAATTTTAATAAATTAATAAAACGTCAATAATTATCTAATTTGAGCGCTTAAGAATGTCTGCGGAATATTTACAAATCGCTGAAAATGAAGGTGAAGAACCAATTGAGTTACCCACAGAAGACGACGGTACACTTTTGCTTAGTACATTATTAGCCCAATTTCCTGGTTCATGTGGTCTAAAATATAAAAATTTCGAAACAAATACAATGAGAGGTGTAAGACTAAGTGATGGTCGTCTTCATGCTCCATTAAAAATTGGTTGGGGTTCTCAGATATTTTACTGTGTTTTTCCTAAAGAAAGCAAGAGGAAGTTTGATGATTCAACTGTTGAAACCAAACGAAGTAAAACAAAGTTATTGTGTACTGATTTAATAGTCTTAGGATTATCATGGGATACAACAGAGCAGAGCCTTAAGGAGTACTTTGAACAATTTGGTGAAGTTTTAATGGCTCAGGTAAAGAAGGATGCACAGAGTAACAAATCTAGAGGTTTTGGTTTTGTTCGATTTAGTTTATATGCATCGCAGATGCGTGTACTTGCTAAAAGACATATGATTGATGGAAGGTGGTGTGATGTGAAGGTTCCAAATTCAAAGGAGGATCAAATACATCAAGCGCCGTGTAAGGTGTTTGTTGGACGCTGTACAGAGGACTTAACTACTGATGATCTCAATAAATATTTTGAAAAGTTTGGTGAAGTCACTGATGTTTTTATACCAAAACCATTTAGAGGATTTGGCTTTGTAACTTTTTTGGATCCCGAAGTTGCACAAAGTGTGTGTGATGAGGATCATATTATTAAAGGTGTGTCAGTTTATGTTGCAAACGCAGAACCAAAATCCCAAAATCGTGAGGGAAATGCTCGTAATACTGGTAAACGAACAACAAACGGATCTGGTGGTCAAGGAATGAACTCGCAACATCCGGGTTGCAATCAAGCTAGTTGGGGAAACCAAGACCAGCGTGGAAATTTTGATATGTCCACTTACCATAACATCGCAGAGCCTATGTGTGCGTTGGAAAACGTATTATTATTGCGAGACTGTGCACATACCAACTCCAAAGATGTATGCGCTACAAGTGTTGAAATGTTTGAAATAGATCCTCAGCAGCCACAAGAATGTGTTTCGACTTGTATGTGCTTCGAATCAGTTGCCGAGACACTCACCTAGACCTTGTGCAATTATTGTCAAAACAGATCCTGCAAACAAATCAAGATAGCATTGGACTGCTATCTACAATGACGAGAATGGTAACGGAGAATATTTTGATTCCTTTGGGCGACCCCCGCTAGGTTACCATTTACGTTTCCTTGAAAAGAATTCTAGATGGTTCCGTTACAACAAAACGACGCTGCAGGAGTTATAAATGATGAGATAATCAAGTTACTGCATAATGCTTGTTTTCAACCATTCTACTCTGATAAATAAAATCGTTTTTTAGTAGCTTAGTTGTTTTTAATTCAGAGTTCTGTAAAAAGAGCCGAGAGAGAGGAACACGATCAACTTCCATTAGAGAAAACATTCATTAGTCCATACAACACTACATGACGACGCAAAAAAATTCACACTTAGCGCCAAGGGGACCACGACAAGAGACAAGGCAGACCCAAGACCAAGTTCCTACATCTGTCTTATTTGATTAACATTTAAAAATTCCATGACGATGATGCTCTTCAAACAGAACCAAATTAACTAAACTTAAGTGTACGTATTTATAGTATCTTTCCAAGACCAAATTATGTCACTGAAAATTTACCAGGCCGACTCCATGGCAGGTCCATGGCCAGCTTCAAGACCAGTTGAAGGTGACTTTGATAAGGTGAAATCGTTTTATAAAAAAATTTCCAAGGCCAAATTACATTCAAAGCATACTGTTGTTGTAATGCAAACTAATTAGGTAATTTAATTACTCATTTTACATATATAATGTTGAAGGTGACTTTTTCTCAAGGTGAAATCGTTTTATAAAAAATGTCCAAGGCCAATTTACGTCATCGAAAATTTCCAACGTCAAACTCGAGACCAGCCGCGTGGGCGGCCTTGGGAATTCCCAAGGTCAAAAAGTGAAAGTCGAAGTGTCCCGGTTCTACTTTAGATTATCATTTGTTTACTATTAATTCAAATTTAGAACTTAATCTAGCAATTATTGTAATTATAAAAATGTACCTACGTGTTTGAGTTGAAACCTAGACAAAAGGAGTGGTGTTTTAACGTTTACCTTATGATCGTACGAGTTTTAACAAACGTACCTGACATGGGTTTGAAAGGAACCGTAATTTCATAGGATTTGCGTAGAAATGCAACAACCATGTTTTCGCGCTTTTTTTTATTTGTGTATCCATAGAGACATTTCACACGTTAAAATTCTATCGAATTAGATTCATGTTATTATTTATTTATTAATATTCAAACCGCTCGGTTATAAATTTGTTCAGAAACTCACCCTTGTGGTGCACTAGTGATTGGTTTAAAAATTTTGCTAGAAAAAATTGTTATCAAAATTATTTCATTTCTTGTAATTTTCATTTTTTAGGTTGGAAGATCGGATATTTTAGTTGTGAGTCTTATAACAATTTTCAAACATAGTTTTTTACCTATATTATAGTGTGATTAAACTCTGTTAAATTAACATTTGTACGGAGGCAGTGTTTTTTAATGTAATTTTCAAGACGACTTAATATTTCATCCATTGAAAGTCGAGATGTATTGTTACAGACGGCTTATTTCTGGCGTTTTTTATAAATTTGTTTGACACTTTAGCGTCATCATTTACGGAAAACGATAACTGTAATAATTGGTTTTGAAACGTTTACATTTGGTACACTTTATATTAAAACAGATGGTTTAAAAAAACTCATAAGAAAAATACTTGTTCCGAATTGAAATCGTGAAAGTTTATATTTTCATAATTGGAAATTTTTTGATCGAATCAAAGTAATTCCTAAGAAACCATACAATTAAGAAGGATGTGGTTAACATAGCATTTTATTTTTTTTAGTTTGCAAAATGTAAAAAATAAATAAATTCAAGGAGGCAGAGTTTCATAATTTATATGTGAATATAACTGTAAACTGAACCAGAACCAAAACAACTTACTTAGAGAGGCGGTTGTCAACGTGCCCTTTCGATGTAAAATTAAACATGATTATTGAGCACGCTTGAATCTTAGCTTGTCACCATGGGGTAGAAATCAAGAAATCAAGGTTTTGAAAAACCCGAATTTGTTATATTTTTTAGCAATAGAAGTAGCAAACCTTAACATTCAAAAGAACTCACGTATAGGTGTTGTTTTATGTTGAATGAAAATATAATTTAGAAATTATTATAAATTTTATCAAATACATAAATAAATAGTTTACCTCGAGTAGGATTTGAACCTACTTATAATTTAAAATATAATTTTAGTTACATTTCAGAAGTTTGAGGTACACTGGTTTAGTAAAGGAATATAGGAATTTAATGATGTAGCTGAAATTAAAATCACATACAATTTCATCAATGTTTAGGAATATACAGGGTGTATTTTAAAGTCACCGACAAACGAAAACTGGAGATTCTATGATTCAAAATAAGACAAAAATGATCATAGACGCTTTTCCGAAAATGCTTCCTAATCGAGATACAGGTTGATTAAAAAATACTTTTTTTAAGATTCCTCAAAAACTACAAACTGAGATTTGGTACACCTAAGTGTCTAATTAAATACAATTAATTAGGTGAGTTTGAGTCAACTGACTCCATCCAGTGGCGTAGAATATTTTAAGTTAACCAGTTTAAGTAAAAAAAACGCACGCCCCTGGATTTTTTGAAGAAATATTTTTTTGATAGATTCAAAATTTAATTCTGCAAATAAAATCATACTTAGTATTTTTTCGATTCGGCACCCGTTTTTGAAATATTTTGCATTAACGTAAACGACCACATTATTAAATAAAAATCAAAATTTGTTTTATTTTACAAAAAAATAACGCAGTTAACTATTAGGTAGATTATTAAAGAGATATTTAAGGAATCAAAAACAAAATAATAATTATTTTTATACATATTGTTCAAAATGTCCTCCTTCCTTTTGAATGCAAGCTTGTATTCTTCTTAGCAAATGAAACCTAACACGCTGAAAAATTTGTGGCATAGCCCTAATCTCATCGCATGTCATCTGTATGCGATTCCCAAGTTGGTTTCGATTATCAATTTGAACAGAATAGACACGAGTTTTCAGATACCCCCACACAAAAAAAAATCCAATGGGTTTCAATCTGGCGATCGTGCCGGCCACGGTACTACACTTCCTCGTCCAATCCAGCGTCCAGGAAACCATGCATTTAAAAATTCTCTGACGTTTCGTGTAGAATGTGGTGGTGCACCATCATGCATGAAATACATGTTCATTCTAACATCTAAGGGTACGTCGTCAAACAATTCTGGCAAACCTTCTCTCAAAAAATTTAAATAGAATTCGCCAGTAAGTCTTTGAGGAAAACGGATAGGTCTGATTAGGTGATCGTCTAGTATACCTATCCAAATATTTTCGCTAAATCTATGTTGGTGAACTGTAACTACAGTTGGGTGCTGATTTGCATCTAACCAATTGTGGGAATTATGCAAGTTTATTATTCCATTTCGGGAAAAAATACACTCATCAGTAGTCAATAAGTTTCTAACAAATTCTATACTCTAACAAGTTACGTTGAACGGTTCTAAACGTAGTATGATGTGGATGTCTTCTATTTGGAAATCTTTCTTCATAAAGTCGAGCAGCTGCACGAACATTGTAATTAGTATTCGCATAACATAAATGCATATCGACCAGTTCTCGTTTGGAATAATTCATTTTTTCACAGTAATCTGACACAAACAATGAATTACAAAACATGCGTAAATGCAACTATTTTAACAAACATAAGATACGTAACTGTCAAATGCAAAGCAATCTCTGATTTATTTAATTTGGTTATTACTGAATAAAGTCGTTTATAATAATGCAAAATATTTCAAAAACGGGTGCCAAATCGAAAAAATGCTAAGTATGATTTTATTTGCAGAATTAAATGTTGAATTTAACAAAAAAATATTTCTTCAAAAAAAGCAGGGACGTGCGTTTTTTTTTACTTAAAGTGTTTAACTTAACATATTCTACGCCACTGGATGGAGCCAGTTGACTCAAACTCACCTGATTAATTGTACTTAATTAGACACTTAGGTGTACCGAATCTCAGTGTAATATCTTTTGTAGTTTTTGAGGAATCTTAAAAAAATCTTAAAAAAATTATTTTTTAATCAACCTGTATCTCGGTTCGGAAGCATTTTCGGAAAAGCGTTTATGATAATTATTGTCTTATTTTGAATCATAGAATCTCCAGTTTTCGTTTCTCGGTGATTTTAAAATACACCCTATATAACTGCGTTTATTATTTTAATCCAGACGCGTCTTATGTTTATTTTCCACAAGTTTTTATTGATTAAGAAGTGCAGGCATAAGCTTAAATAACACCGTTTGGAAGAAAGGTGCGATCCTATATTTGGGCGAATGACGTTAGGATTAGCACTTTAATTTCGGTATTCTGAAGCCACATATTTACAATATTGACGAAAATGTTATAACTTTATATATGATTATTTAAGAGTGTAGCTGTGTTTTTGTAAACACTTAGGTATGCGACATAATTTTTCTAACGCAATAAGTGGTACGGGAGTGGTACAAAGTTAGGCCACAGGTGGATGGACAGTTCAGGTTTATTCTAGCATATACCAGATTACAATTATTTTGGACATTCAGCAATGAGTATTGAATGAATATTACGTTTCAAATTAAGAAACGCTAGGAGGATCTTTTGAGTTCGTTGTGGTACGTTTTGGTTCGGTCGACTCGGATTAACATTTTAAAATTTTAGGGTTTGCTATTCGTCATAACCCCAGTTTTTTCTGTTGAATTTCCGAGATCGTTGCGGCAAGGAACCTCTGCAGCTATCGAATGATAAAGTTGCGAGAGTATAGCGCACGGTGCGTTTTATTGTGTTATCTATGGAATAGAATTCCCTATATTGAGGATGTATGCTAGAAATTAATGCATTTACGTCTGGGAAAGTCCCAAATTTCGCAATCGTGTTAATTTAAAACAAAGAGTTAGTAAGAATTATGGGCACATACTAACTGCTTTTAGTGAGAGCTTCCAGTGAGCACCTGTCTAAGTTAAGGAAGGATATGCGAAAGGGTATAAAGGTAAAGTATGTTTCGTTACGGGGTCAAGTGCAATAGTTAAGTTAATTAAAGTTTTAATGAAACTGTAACGCAAAGTAGCTACGAATGCTACAGGCTAACTTCTTTATTATAATGGCCACATTAGCTCGATTATTACTTTATCTTCCATTTTAGATTTCGGAGATACGGTGGATCAAGATAAGTCTTACTGGATAAACGAGAATAAGTTCAGGACAGTTTTTACTGGCGGTTTCAAAGGTTGATTTTCAGGACAACAGGAACACTCTAAACGTGTTACACGGTGGTGTCTTTAGCAAATAAAATCAAAATTTAGGAAGACTATGATCGAGATAACCTCCCGATATACTTTCTTGACTTTTTAATAATCTGTAAATGAGCAGAATAAGGGATTTTATTAGAGCAGAATTGGTTGATTAAACTCGCAGCTCAAAACCTAAATCGTAAGAAGACTATGGTCAGCATTGTCCTTCCATGCATATTACTTCTTTTTCATAATCTACAAGCAGGTTTGGAAATTATGTCAACACGTTTGATCACAATTTAAGGACGATTTTACAATGAACATGTTTACAGATTTTCCATCAGCTTTGAGTACATTTGAAAATTAGTTCACTAAGCTAACTCCAAAACAACCAAGAATTTAATAAAGTCATCATGCGTATGTATTAGTTAAGACTAAAAAAATTCGTAATACTCAAAATAGTAGCGTGCAGTTCCTATCTCACCAAATAGTTTAAGGTAATTTATTTAAGATATCCAAAAACAGATGCGTATAGTTAGCATGTCTTCTTATTTATTGTTTTTCAAATCTTTGAAAAAGCGCAATTTTATTATTTATCTATTACTATTTTAAATTTTTAAGGAATTCAAAATACTCTAAATTTTGGGGTAATGGTCTTCATATCATATTTATTGTTTTTCTTATTAAGGGTAATCTCATTAAGGACTTTTGGCACAAATCACAAGTAGTTGGTTGAGTCTATGACATCGAACCACTTAAAGTCTTTTGCTGCTGATGGTTTTTAAGCCCCCAAAGTAATATTGATGGGTTAAATGAATTTAAGGTTTGCAAAATTGTAACATTTTGAGGTGCTGGTAATCACCACACATGATTATTTATTGTTTTTTACACATTTAAAGAAGTACAAATAAATCCTGTATCGAATCACAATAGATAATTAGATAATTGAGTTTATAAAGTTTAAAAGATTGAGAGGTGGCATTATAGCGCCCCAAATATATTTGTTCATCCAGTGAGTCTACGAAATTAATCAAATTCACAATTCTGTGACGTTGGGGATCATCCATAATTATTTATTGTTTTTTTCACTGTTTGTTAGTTAGTTGAGTCTAGAAAATAAATCGAATTTAAAATTTTGAGACGGTGCCATCAGCAACCGTTCCATGATTATTTATCTTTTCTTCATATTTTTGAAAGGGTGCAATTTGGAACTGTATAACAGCTTTAGAGCACAATTGACAATCGAGCAACCCCTACATAATTAATTACTATTTTTCATATTTTTGAACAAGCACAATTGGAGATTGTATCAATTCTAAGCATAATGAACAAAATTAAATGTGTAAGGATGTAGTTCAGACACACCAAACAGTTTTATAAACGAGCACAATTGGACGTTTTATCACAACTTTTGGTAACCTTTCTATGTATATCTAATGATTTTTAGCGCATTTTCCCCCAAAGAAGAGAAGGTATTGACTGGGCTTTGTGCATCTGCCTGTCCGTCTGATTCAAAACTAAATTTCACAGCATTCCGGTATTGTCACGTTTAATGTCCAAACTCGTTACTTATATACCAATTTCTTTGGGAAAACATCCAAACTTTAATAAGTTTGGACATCAAATATGATCAACATCGGAAAACCATAAAACTTAATTTTTGGTCAACGAAGTGATCAATTATGGTTATATACCTTTTACTAATGCCGCTGGAGGACGCTGTTTCAAAAACTTGCATATTTAGCGAACCGGCCCAAAATTTTCAACTGGATGTTGATATCTATTTATTTACCTTATAAGGCTGGTATATTGCAAAATCGTTGGAGAACTTAACATTCAACTGCATGATCTTTGTCTATTTTAATTAATTTTGTAACAACCCATTTTGAGTTGTATTAAAATATACCATAATTTAGGTTCTCGTTCATTTAGTTGTAAATATAAGAAAAATTTTATTTATTAATGATTTGTAAGTATGAGGTAGGCAATTTAATTTGCATTTTGGTGTAACTTAAGTGTATATACTGCTTAATGGTTTATACTCCTATTTTAAATTATTTTGTTCTGCCTATATTTTCGCGCAGGAGTTCCAAAGCGTCCATTTTTTCACTTCCTGATGAAGGTTGTGTTGTTTAGGTAGCATTTTTTGGGCTAATTTTGTGAAAGTGCCATTGATTTAATGGTAAGATATATTTTAACGCATTATACTAAAAATTAAAACATTTGCTCTTTTCAGGCACTTTTTCTTTTACTTTGGTTTACACTTTTATTAATTTTAGTTTTCTACTTTAATTACATTTTAAGTACGCATTTAATTTTACTGTTGCGTACGCGTTCATTTTATGATTGCAATTTTTTATTTGAAAATTAGTATTATTTCGAGATATTGCGCAATATTGGCGCAAAGATGACATCACCTTGGTTGACATTTCCGTAATCGTTTAGATACCAGAGGTTATTAAAAAGTTTGTGTACAAAATTTTACGAACAGGTATTTAATGTTTAATGATTTTTAGTAATTTAAGGCTATTTTTAATATATATATACTTTATTTAACCCTATCATTTTAACTGTGAATAAACATAGCCTGTATATTTTTTTATTTTTTACATTTCGATAAAATTTTTATTGTAAACCTCGGTTTAGTTATTCCGAGCATTATTAAAAAATAACTTGGCGTCCGAGATCATTTTTATTAGTGTTACATTTCATTTTTATTATTTATGTTAAGTGGAAATAATTTAAGCATAAATTGTGGTAATTAAGCAAATCAAAAGATTGAACCACCCTACGTTAATCAACCGACTGAGTCAAAGGCATTATTTGTGGTGAATGGTTTGTATCTCTAGTTAGTTGAACGATTTGTTAGGAGAACATTTTTACACTTATTTCTTCATTATATTACCATAACCACTATTTTATAATTTCACCATATTAAAAGAATATTTGTGTTAACCCAGTTAACCGGTTAACCCGGTTTTCTTTGGCTATCAGCTAAGCTTTGGAAACAAAGATGTTACTAAAGTCAAAATGTAACAATTTGTTTGAGTTTTTTTTAAAAATGCAAACACAGGTCATGAATAATTATCCTGACTAATATATGAAATTAACCTTCATTTTTTTTATCTTTCATATGTACTTACGTATTAATACTGTGTTTAAGGATACATCCGTATCATATTGAGCTCCACCAAGCTTTGACACCGCAGACTACGATAGAACGTTGGGTTACTGTTCTTGGTTAATAAATATGTTAGCGGATGACAGAAACTTTTTATCCCGGATTCTTTGGACGGATGAAGTAACATTCCATGATGATGGACGAATCAATACGCACAATATGCATTACTGATGTGACAGAAATCCCCACCGGATCCAGGAAGTGTGATTGCTTGGTATTTTAGGCACACCAATTTTTAGTCCTTTTCTATTAAATGAGCCCTTCAGAGGGCAAACGTATTTAAATTTTTTGGACAATCACTTACTACTCGTTGTGTACCAATGGAAACCAGAAGATCAAGGTTTTTTCAACATGATGGTTGTCCGTCGTATTTAGCTAAAGTAGATATTACTACTTTAAAAATTAATATAATTAAGTGTTTACCTACGTTTTCTTACAGGTCACCTGATTTCTACCTATGGGGCAGATTAAAAGACCTTGTTTACACCACGAGACCTACGACAAAAGAAAATATGATTCAACGAATAACAGACGCTATTCGTAGCATAAATATAGCAGAGGTGAAAAACTGATGTTTTGACAACCAGGAAGAGACTATAATTGTGTATTCAAAACATTTAGGACGTCACTGAATATTTCATGCTTTTGATTATTTTGTTTTATTCATATATTTGCTAATATTTACAGTTTAAAATAAAATATGCAATTGCGGTTTTCGCCAACGTATTTAAATTTTTCAAAACATTTCGCCAAATATGTCAGTTTTTGGGATAGCGCCGTCTAACGGCATTAGTAAAAGTTATATAACCATAACTTATAAGGAAAAGAGACATGGAAAGTTCTTCTAAACATCAAGTTCACTCAATTCGGTTAATTCAAACCGGAATTATGAGCATTTTTCAAAAGAAACATGTAACCTTCCCCCACCCACTTTATTTGACAAATGACAAATATTATACATGGGGGTTTTTTGTTAAAAAAAACGTGGCAATAATAATGTTTTTTGGACGTACCTTTCTTCGTAATTTTTTGAGAAAATCATATTTTCATAGCGGCTACCTTACAGGCTTGAAAATATTTTCCAGCGATTTCCCTGGCTGGCTACCTCTATTAGTGAGACGTCCGATACAAAATCGTTATCTATGCATCAATTTCTTTGGAAAAATTTCAAACCTCATTACTAGATGATCAAAAGCTAATTTCTACGGTTTTCCTGCATTGAGAATTTTTGATCAATTTCGTTAAGAACATGGCTTAACTTATGACTTCAATGCCCAAGAACTAAATTTTATGTGTTGATCATCTTTAGAGTTCAAACTCTTTAATGAGGCATAAATTTTGGCCCGAATGGCGATGGCCAAAGAGTAAATGTTATGTTTTTTTAGTGTTGATCATGTTAAATGTCCAAAATAGTTATTTATACACCAATTTCTTTGAGTAACGGCAAAGCTAATGACCAAGAACCAGGTTGTATTGTTTTCGGTTATTGGTCAAGTTTGAAGTACAAAATCGGTATAACTTCTTCTTTGTGAAATCCGCTTTTATTATCCAGAGCTAAATGATATGGTTTTCGGACCTTGGCCATCTCTGACGTTCAAAATCGTTATGCTACAATTTTTTTTGACAAAAGGGCTTATTGCCTATGAGCTTATGTTTTTTTGGTGTTTCTGTTGTTGAATGTCCAAAACCATTATCTACATACCAATTTCATTGAGAAAACGGCTATCGGTATTACATTATAATTTTCCGTTATTAACGTATTACATTAACAGTCAAAATACTTATTTATGTACTAATTTTATTGTGACAGTAGTCAAATAAATTGCCTCCATCGAAAAGAACTGAATTTCATTTAAACACCTTTACTTATACACCAATTTTGTAATTATTGCCTCAATCAAGAGTATAGTGTTGCGGTTATTGTTTGGTACCAGTGTCGGGTTTTATACGGAAACACCTGTGATCTTCACTGTGTTTCGTAATGTTTTCAGTCCACACCTTTTAACGAATAATTTACATAATCTATGGAACGATTTACTTCAGTGGATCACAGTAGCTACGTTTATCCTTACTCATGATGGATACTTTTTATAGAATTGTACACTTTCACGATTAATACACATAATTAAACCACTTATCTCTTGGGTTTTTTAAATCATGTATTTTTCTATTTATATTTTATTTAAATTTACACATTTTGATAACAATTACAGTTATCATCCTCAGTAAATGGTAACGTCTGAAGTAGTTACCATTTACTACTTATTTGTTTTTTTTTCTGCCAGGGCTCATCCACTCTAATTGTTCCTAGTACGCTGCAGCCATTCAGGCTTATTGTGTGTTCTGTTAGCACTCCGTAGCAGTTCTGAAGTTCTTTTACGCATGGATTATCAATGAAGACCTTCTTGTGTGTTAATCATACTCTATTAATTCAGTAATTTTATACTGCTCTGATATCCATTGATCTAGCTGCGGACAGTGTTTCTAGGTACTAGAAACTTACAGGTCTGTAAAACGGTTTTAGTACCCCTGTCTAGTGAGTTCGTCCGCTTCTTCGTTTTCTTCGATTTTCCAATGACCTAGGACCCATATTAGGGTGACGTTGTTACGTCCCGCCAGGTCATTGAGTTCTTCTTAGCATTCCATACCCGGCTTATGACTCCATAGAGATGTTAGTGCTTTTTTATTTTTCAGCGCACATTCCAGTATCACTTATATCTATTTGAAGTACGGTAACGTATTTTCCAAGAAAGGTTGTGATTCTCTCGGTTTTGATCCGTCAGTGTTCCAGATCAGGCTTCCTCTGGAATTTCCTAGAGTTGTTTATGCCCTCTTCTCGATTACCAATAGTTATCTTGAAAAGTCTGGTTTTCAAGTTGTTTTGGTACCACGTTGTTGGCTCCATTTCGAGTATGGGACACCCAATGCTCTCAATTAACTTTTCGTGTTTCATTTTATGTGCCTTGTTCGGGAGATTTTGAATTCAGTAAAGTCCCGTCAATAATAAATTGATGGGAAGGACGGCTTAGCAGAGATTCCATTGCGGTGGTAGGCGTTGATCTCATTTCCCCCGTAATTCCTAAGCAGGCAAGTCTCTGTACTTAGTTTTAGTTTTATTATTTACTGGATGGCTTTTGGCGACCATAGCATTGCCGTGTATGTTATTGCTGGTCTGACTACTCTGGTGTATAGCCAGTGTACCACACTTGGTTTCAGTCCCCAGTTGTCTATTTTCCTTCTGCGCGTGAATGGTATTAATGTGTTTTTTGAGGACCAATTCATCGCAACGACATGCTCCTGAGATACCAATAATCAAAACTATCTAAAAAATACAAAATATAAAGACTTGTTTTCATTCTATTTCTAAAACTTACCTTCATGGCCAAGTATTTTCGTCCGACGCTTCCGATAAAAATTTGTTAATTTGGTTTTTGTAAATACTTTGGCCTGCTTTGGGGTGTATCCTTCATTCTGTTTCTTTAAATATGCACGAAATTTCAAGTATTTACTGATATCTACGCCATATCGAATGCTCAATAATGATTTTATCATCGAAAATTGGGAACCACATGGTCGAGCTTTTCATTTTCATTTTTGTTGCTAATTCGGCAAAATAAGCTAACATTACGGTTTCAGAGTAGCTTTTAATATTCTTTTCATTGCACCATTTTATAAATTGCTGAAAAGCGCGTTCATAGATTTTGCTCGATCTTGTAGATAATAGATCATTTAAAGCTGTATTAGCCACTTCAGTAATTTCTGACGGCGTGTAGTTCTCCAAATCTTCACAATTTTCAACTTGTTTAATGCATTGTTTTCAACAAAACCTAGCAACGTCTACTGCTGCTTGCCAGAGCACGCTAAGTAAATCTAACTATTCCTCATTTTCACAACCTAATTATTTTTCCTTATTTCACATTTAAGTGTAAAAACGTCTGAAGAAAAATAGTATACTTTGTGCGGAGCTAGTAACTTTAGCTCCTTATAAAATAATATACTATTCTTCTTTGCATTACCCAAAATTATTTTACGGAATTGAGAAGAAGATCGTTTATACATGGAACATGCACAAAACATTAGGAAAACCATAATCATTTGATTTTCTCAATTAAAACTGTGATCGTTTTATTCACATTAATAAAGTATTATTTTACCATTGTATTATATTCAAATATTTGTCAAATACTATTAATGTTTTAACTGCTGATGTTGATTTAAGGGTACCGAAATATGTTATGTATTATTCATTTTTGACGTATTACATAATTTCTCCGTTTGAGAACAGTTTTATGTATCTTGGCATAAACGTTTCTTTTTATTGCGTTCGAGGTTATTTGCATTTGCTCTTTATGGTACATTATACAGAGACCATTACGAAATGTATACATCTGTATAATGATTCTTTATTTAAACGCTATAATGTTCTTTCATACGTTTTCTTCAATTGAAGTATTTACTAATAGAAATCCTAAATTGCATTTATTATGTAATGTGTTAATAACAAATGGACAGATTTAAAACCAAAGTTTTTAACAATACCTTTTAACGAACTAAAATAGTTGCAATAGAATGCGGTTTTAGTATTGAATGCTTTCTTTCATAATGCCAGAATGCTTTTTCTTCGTTATTAATCTTCACCCCCCCCCCCCCCCTTCAAACCCACCCACACACGTAAATAAGAATTCCTATTATAAGCTATTTGAGGTATTTTAATGAGGGTAATCACTACTTTAAACTCATCGATTATTTAAATGATAAATATCATCACTTATATTGTATTGGTTAACTCGTAAAGTAAATATTTGGTGTGGAACACCACACGACCTTTCAACCTACAAAATGGAAATTAAAAGAAATGAAATAAATTTAATAACATTTTTTTAGGATAACTATGCAATATCTTTTATGAGAAGCTCATTACAAAAATAAGCAATATTATAAACGCAAAAACAATAATCTATGTCAAACAGACGTTTAAAACTTCATGATAGACAAAGGTTAATAGACATCTCGACGCTAACTTAAATTAATAGAAATGAAATAATTTTAATTTAAATTTTTAGGATAACTGTGCAACCTCTTTTATACGTTCATAACGAAAACAGTAATTTATGTCAGAATGACGTTTAAAACTTCATGTCAGATAGAGATTCATATACATAGATATACGGTATGGAAAAACATTATTGCGGGTTTGACTTATAATAAGCTAGAAAGAAACCCAATAAGCATTATATGAGTATGAGAGAGACATAACTTTGCCGATGTTGCCACTTGTATTTGTTTGCATGTAGGCACAAAACATGAACTACTTAAGTCTCCTTCAATCTAGCTTCAACATTTCTAACGAAACCATGATGATGTTGAAAAGTCGCGTGTTCTTTGAAACTATTAAGTAAATACTTTACACTTAAACATTAAATGATAATACCTCAAACATCGAAGTTTATTGTAATTGCGAATTTATGACATGGTTCGATTACTACTCGTAAGAAGAACCAAGAAGAAACTTACGAGAGCTACAAACAAGAACATTAACATTTACATTGATAGTATAACTTAAGTTTAAGGTTTAACTTTAGCATTATAATTCTTATTGAAAAACCAACTATTTTTAAAAATGAACAGAATACACTTTTTTCAAAACTCTACTTTATAAGATTTTCGAAAAGACCTCCACCTTGCGCAAGGCAGTAACCCAATCTGTGATAAAATTCAGTTCGGCTGTTTTCTAACATTTCTTGGGTGATGCTGTTTAAAGAGTCTGTAATTTTCACACAAAGTTCGTCCAAATTGTTGGCACGTTCATACCTGTGCCCATAAATTTGTTAGGATACGTATCCCCAAACAAAAAGTCGTTCGGTGCGATATCAGATGAGCGAGGAGGATATTTAATAGTACCTTTTCCACTAATAATACGGTTAGGGAACGTAGTTTCCAAAACTGTCGAACTCTTATTGCAGTATGAGCAGGACAGCCATCTCCTTGAGGCGTTGAACAGCTGGAACTATGTGGTTTCTCAACAGTTCCAAATATTTGTCCGCATTCAAGTTTCCGTTGATTAAAATGGACCAATTATGGAATTGCCTAAAATTCCTGCCCACACATTAACTTTTGGGGCATTGTGTCCGATAAGGAATACTAATGTGTTTGTTTTCCCAGAGTAACCAACAGCGACAGACGGATTGTGATGGCCATGTCAGTTAAAAGAACACTCGTCGGTAAACAAATATTTTCAATAAATGTTTCGTTTTCTTAGCCTGATTCATCATATATTCACAAAATTTCATACACTTTTGATGATCTTCTGAAAAATTTCTTGTGTAGTTTGTAACTTATAGCAACGGTATTTATTCCTTTTCAAGATATTGCGAACTGTTCTTGGTTCAATATTAATTTCTTCAGCAATTTTGTACTATTATACGGGAAATTATTTTCTGCTAAAACACACTGCAATTTCTTGGAGTTCGCGCTCTTCGATTAAGTTACGACCAGGATGCTCACCATCATTACCATCAATGCTACTGCATTTTCAACACTTATTTAAACATCCACATCTTTCAAATTTACAAACAGTACGCATAATCGTACTTTCTGATGGAATTGGCCTGTTTTCAAAGGAAAAAGTAAACATGCTCATTATTTCTCGTGCAGTGCTTCCTGAATAATACCACTAATCTTTATGTATGGCATCAGCGCATTTATTTTGTTGTGTGTTTATCTCACTTAGCATGTAAACTGATTATACCGTCATTGTTTTACTTATTATAAGTCAGGCCCGCGATAATATTTTTCCATACCTGTATGTTAACATAAAAAATCCAAAGCCGCCTCTATAAAAATATCCATAATACAGCTTCAGCATTTTTAATCATATTTATTTAGTTTTCACATTAAAAACATATGTAAAATTAAATTTTCTTTCAAAAATACGTCTACACTTTTTCTTATTAAATTAATCGTTATTCAGATCATGAAAACATTTGAAACTAACATTTAAATTCTACCTTAAGAATTTTTTGTCGCTAAATTACACGTAACATCAAAACATTGCGTAGAACATAATTAATTGAAATGTGTAAAGCCTATATCCGGGTATTTTTATATCTTTTAAATATGCGGCTGTTTTAGAAATATTTGATAAAACCAAAAGTGACCCTGAATAGACCCTCCTCTCGACTGTTCAAAATCAGCTAGCAAATGAAAATTTTAGTCGAGGTGTTTTCGTTCTGGCTATCGTGATCGCTCTCACCGTCAGCCCCATCGTGATGGCTCGACTTGGTGAATCAAAAGTTGTAAAGAGCTAAAGTGTTTAGCGTGTGAAAAAAAGTGATTGTTGCCTTACCGTGTAGTGTTGGAGGTGTATAAATAAAAATGTAGTGAATACAAAAACCAGCATTTTGTAAAGGTGCTGTAAGTGTTAGTTTTGTGTAGTGTGAGTGGTAAAAGATTGTGTTTGAAGATACGGAGTTTGCTGTTGAAGGCTAGTTTTTGAAATAATTAGTGGATTAAATTATAGATGATATATAAATCGTGTGCAATCGACGCTCAAATAGTATCATGACGTGAATGTGAATGTTGACTATGTGAATGTGCTGCCTGAGTGTGTTCATGAAAGCATGATGATGTGAGTGTAGATTAAGTGCTACGTCTCGCTTCAGCTCACTTTAGAAATGCTGAGTGTGCATTCTTTAGCTGTCACGTAACGGCTGTCAGTACATCAGTACATGTAGTGTGTAAAATGTGTGTGTGATGTGATGTGGTAGTGATGTGTGTGTGGTGTGTGAGTGTGTAAGTGTGTGAAAACGTATGGAAAGTGTGAGTGTGTGAGTGTGTGAAGTGTAATGTGACTGTGTACCTTGTGATGTGAGTCTGTGTAGTGCTATGTGTGTGTGTAGTGTAACAGTGTGATTTATGGTGAGATGTGTGTGAATCTAAGAATGTGTGAGTGTGTAGTGTGTGGTTAAGTGTAGATAGTAGTTTGTGTAGTGTAGTGTTGTGTAGATGATGTGTATGTAGTGTGTAGTGTATATGTTGAAGTGTGTAGTGTGTAGTGTAAGTGTGTGTGATTGTGTGGTTTTGAGTGTGTGATGTGATGTAGTGTGTGTGAGTGTGAAGTGTGTGTAGTGTGTAGTGTTGTGAGTGTGTCTGATTGTGTGATGTGATGATGTGTGAGTGTGAGTGTGATGTGTGTGTTGTGTGTGGTGTGTGTGGTGTGATTGTAGTGTGAATGATGTGTAGGTGAGTTGTGTGATGTGAGTGTTATTGAGTGTAAGTGAGTGTTGTGAGGTGTGTGTATGTGTGTGAGTTGTGATGTTTGTGATGTAGTGTGTGATGTGTGATGATGTTGAGTGTTGAGTGTTGTGAGTGTGTGTAGGTGTGAGTTGTGTAGATGTATTATGTGTTAGTTGTGATTTGTGAGTGTAGTGGTGTGATGTTGTAGTGTGTTGAGTCGATGTGTGGAGTGTGAGTGTTGAGTGTGTATGGTAGAGTGAAGTGTGTGAGGATGTGAGGTGTAGGTATGTGTGTGTAGGTTGTTGTGATGTGAGTTGTGTAGTGTGTGTAGAATGTGTATGTGATGTGTGTGATTGTTTGTTGATGTGAGTGTGTATGATGTGTGAGTGTGTGAGTGTGTTGAGTGGTGTTGTGAGTGTGATGTGTTTGTTGTAGTGTTAGTGTTGAGTTGTGTGAGTGTGTGAGTGTGGTGTTGAGTGTGTGATGTGTGTATAATGAGTGATGAGTGTGAGTTGAGTTGTGTGAGTGTTAGGTTGAGGGGTGTGTAGGTAGGTGGTGGTTATTTTATGTTGATGTGATGTGTGTTGTGATTTGTGTGAGGTGTGTGAAAGTGTGTGTGTGTGATGTGTGGTGTGATGTATGTTGTGTGTGTGTGTGATGTGTTAGTTGTAGTTGAGTGTTGAGTTGTGTAGTGTGTTGTTGTGTGATGTGTTTGATGATGTAGTAGGTTGAGTGTTGTGTTATGTGTGTGATGTAGTAGTGTTGAGTGTGTGTAGTGTGTGAGTGTGTGGTGTGATGGTGTAGTGATGTGTGTTGTTTTTGATAGTGTAGTAGTGTGATGTGTGTGTGTGTAGTTGTGTGTAGTGTGTATGTGAATGTTGTGATATGTGTGTGTGTGTAGTATGTGTGTATTGAGTGTGTGTTAGTTGTGATGTGTGTGTGGTGTGTGTGTGTGTGATGTGTGTTGTGAGTGTGTGATGTGTGTGTAATGTGAGTGTGTTAGTGTGTTGTTAGTGGATGTATTGTGTGGTTTGTGTGTGTGAGTGTTGTGATGTTGTAGATTTGTGATGGATGTGTGAGTGTGTGAGTTGTGTATTGTGTGTGTGTGGTGTGTGATTGTTTGAGGTGTGTTGATGTGTGTATTGAGTGTATAGTGTGTAGTGTGTGAGTTGTGTTGTAGTTGTGTTTTGAGTGTGTGAGTGTGTAGTGAGTGTGTAGTGTGTGTGTGTTTGTTGTGAGTGTGTTGTATGTGTGTAGTGTTGTGAGTGTGTAGTTGTGGTGTTGAGAATGTGTGTGTGTGAGTGTGTGTGAAATGTAGTGTGGATTGTGTGTGTGTGTGTGTGTGGTATGTGTGATGTGTGTGTGTGTGTGTGTGTGTGTGTGTGTGTGTGCGTGTTTATGCTACGTGCAGTACGTCTGCGTGTTCGTGTGCGTGTGGTGTGCGTGTGCGTATGCATGTGCATGTGCGTTTGAGTGCGTGTGATGTGATTGTAGAGTGTGAGTGTGAGTGCGTGTGGTGTGAGTTGAGTTCAGTGTGAGTGTTGTTAGTGTAGTGAGTGTGAGTGTTTGAATTTGAGTGTAAGTGTAGTGAGGGTGAGTGAGTGGTGTGATGTGAGTGTGGTGTGTGTGTGTGTGTGTGTGTGTGTGTGTCTGTTTGTGTGTCTGTCTGTGTGTGTGTGTTGTGTGTGTGTGAGGTGCGTGTGCGCGTGGTGAGTGAGTGAGTAGTGAGTGAAGGTGGGAGGCGGAAGGTAAGAAGAGGAAGGGAGGATGCGTAAGTGAGCAGTGAGTGAGTGAGCGAGCGAGCGAATGAATGAATGAGTGAGTGAGTGATTGAGTGAGTGAGCGAGTGTGAGGAGTGAATGGTGAGTGGTTAGTTTAAGTATGTGAAGTTTTATCTTCACAAAGATAGATTTTACGTGAATTACAGGAACAATAAAACACAAATAAACCGACAAGATCAGAAGGAAGCAAATTATGACAGTTTATACATACGTATTTACGCACGCTTGCGACCCCGGCGGATGAAAGTTTTGGTAAACAACTTAAACTTACCAGTGGTAAAATACATTTTTGATAACAATATGACTGTAGCGGAATTACTAACCCTACAATCACTCTGGATCACTTTATAGTAACCCAATTTGGGAAATTTCTATACGTTTCAATAGAGTTAATTTTTTATCATTTATTTTACCTTCCAAAAATACATATGTAGGTAATGAAACCGATAAGTTTTTCACTATCGCAAATCGACTTATTACCCCATTTCACAGACGTTTCACAAAGTTTCGCGGAGATAGACCATGAAGTATGAGTGTGTGTGTGTGTGTGTGTGTGTGTGTGTGTGTGTGTGTGTGTGTGTGTGTGTGTGTGTGTGTGTGTGTGTGTGTGCGTGTGAGTGTGTGTGTGTGCTGTCTGTGTGTGTGTGTCGTGTGCTGTGTGTGTGTGTGTGTGTGTGTGTAGTCGTCGGTATGTGAGTGAGTAGTAGGGGAGGCACTAGGAGGAGTGGGATGGTCTGGAGTGAGAAATGAGTGAGAGGGATCAGTGAGTGGTGAGTGAGTGAGTGATTAATGTTAAATGGTCATTATGTTGAGAAGTAGTTTAAGCAAAGACTAACAATGGAAAGAAAGCGTATAGTCAATTTTATGACCAATTGGAACTTAATTTATGGATAAGCCACACTCCGTAACCTGACTTACTGTACTTAAGTATCCATGTCAGATAAAATATTTTTTACGTTCGTTTACAGTGTTGTATAACTGTAATGTGGGATATACATAAATTTGTAATTGTTGTAAGTTATATAAAAAATTTGAGAACTTATATTTAACCTCAAAATTTACATAAAATTAATATGCGTTCAATGGAACATAGACCATCATTGAGTTAGCAGTTTACCTTAGAATAACTTCTATAATATGCTAATCAGTAATATCTACGACCGATGGGCCATTATTTCTTGAAATTAATTTAAACGTATATACCTAAGGTAGTGCTCGACTTAGACAAAGTGATAGTTATAAATACTCATCCATCGGTAAGTAGGATATTGTTGCATTATTTAAGTATGAAAAAGAAAAAAACACTGATCTACTAACATTTTGATGTTAAAATGAGTTATGTAACCAAAACTGTACCACAAAGTAGTTGCAACTGTAGCCTAAAGTAGTATAAAATGCTAGCTGACTACACTTATCTTCACTTAGTTATATTATTGTTTTTGTCATGCACAAAGTAAGTAACAAATGTATATATCAACATCACAAACTTCTACCGCCCCGGGCAGAAAAGGTTAATTTTGCGCAATACTCATTCTGATGTCCAGTGGGCGTATTTGTACTTTGTTACTATTACTGGTAAGTATTATTATTATCAGTCAAACGGGAAATGAATATTCAAATAAATAATAATACTAATAAAGGCGTAACCCAATATATTGTGGATAGAATACAGAGAAAATTTTATTAGTGTAATAGTAACAGGAAATCGCAATTATTGCCGCCAAAGAAAAGAAAAGTCTATAAGTCGTAATTTGATGGTATTTTTCCGCGTATGTATTTTATGTAACTAAGATTTAAATATATGCAATTAACGGGACAAGAAGAACAAAACAATGTTGTCGTAGGAAAACAGATATTCTTCCACGCAGCCCGAAACTTCGTTATTCGAATAAACAGTGACAAATCGCTCAAGATTTTTATACGTACGATATTGCGTAAAATGTCACCGGTTCGTTATTAATTGCACTGTAAGATACCGCGGGTCTGTTTGTCATGTTGAAACTTAAAATATAAGATAGGTTTACTTGTCACGTGTGGATGAAATTGTAGAATTCTTTTTTGAATATTAGAATATTCGAATATTAGATGTAGCATTTTAAATTAATGCTAGCTTACCGGAATTTTTATCCAAACGTTTGTTATCGCTGTTTAGATAAAAGGAGTTAAGTTTCATTACGGTTGAAAAGAGTTTTAAGAAACATAATATTGTCGCCTTAACGTACGACCAGTTTTTGAATTATCATACGTCAAAGCTGTCTGTTTTCAGAATTTTGAGGCATATATACTTTTTAATATATTGTTTATATTTAAACTAACGGCTCGATTTCAGTTAATTTTCAATATGTTATTCTTAAAAGCAAGGCGAAGAATTCCTGCAGCAGTTTCAGGTCGGAAATGTTATACTGGGTGTTCATTCTGTGGCGCACAGCCCGGGTGTCCTAGCGCTATATTATATGACTTTAGAGCTAGGTATACTACTCAAAATGCAGTACTATTGTGCTGTTCAAGAGAAAGCATTGCAAATTAATCGAAAGTAATTCGGTAAACACACATTTTCTTTTTCAAACCTGCCGCTAGAGAGCGATTTAAAATCTTTTATAGGGACAAACGGTTAGTATTATATTTTTGAGGAATAAATAAACTAACCAGAATCAATATTATTAACAAAATCTATCAAACATAAAATAACCTGACCTTCAAATGTTTTGCATAAAAAATTGATAATCGTATGTACTTCAAGAAAAGAGTGTTACAATATTTATGCCTTTCCACTTAAAGCTAAACAACCAACAATATTTATTTGCATAATTTTAGATAAGCGTTGGAAAAGATTAACTGCTCGTTTTAGAATAGTTGAACTGAAAATTATAATCTACCGATTTCCCGCATCCAATAATATGTCTAGTAACGCAGTGGATGGATAACGAATTTGTTTTTGATGCCTTGAGTATCCCATATACCAAATGAAACTGGCTACATGAGCACAGCAACCCAATTTTCAGGCACCAGAACGGCAGGTGCAATAACAGCCTGTAATAGGATCGTGATCTTGATCATTAAATACTATCCATAACTGGTATCGAGTTGCATTTCTATGTCGCGAATAAATTCGTAAATAAACCAGTTGTGGATCATCAACTAATATATTAAGTTGAAATTCATTGCGTTTTCCTTGTCTCTGCACCGTATCTTGAATATATGAAGGAGCCAGATTTATTTGATATGTGCCAATTGTTAGATTTCTTAAATACTCTATAGTAACACGTGGAAAGTTGGGAAGTTGTTCAATACGGATAGCATGCATGCAGCATACCTGCGTTGCCAGTTCTCCCGTTCAATCCGAATTTGCAAATTATTAATTTGTTGTGAGCTTTGCAACATAATATTTTCAAATGCAACATTAGCATCAGGCATACTGGTAGGCTCATGATTAGAGAGCGGATTTTATGCAAACTGCATATTGCTTATATTTTATAGTACCACCCACGCGTTTCGGTTTTTATACGAATCGCATTAATTATAATTATTTGGCACTAATTAGTTTTTGCATATTTTGCATATTTGGTCAAATACTGCATATTTGGCCAAATACTGCATATTTTGATGTTTTCGCATATTTTGCACTTTTTTTGCATAATTTAACATTTTTTTTTCAATTTTGCGTTGAAACTCTGGTTATGAAATATTTTCGGGACTCTTGTTCAAAGTTAGAAATTTTTATGTCCTTTTAAAATAAGTATCTTTAAAAGGTGGTGTCTAACATCGGCATTAATTTAAGTGCTTGTATCAATAAAGCGCAATCGTTTTTAAAGAAATCAGAATTGCGCAATCAACTATCATTTCTAAAAGCACATTATTATTTTGTAAACGGGACTATTTGTAAATTGGAAACGGAAGCATTGCCAATTAATGCATCGATAGAACTAGTAAATAATATTCAAAAATTAATTTATACTGCCCCAAGAAATACTGGCAAAATTATTTCAAATAAATTTAAAGAAATTTTACAAAAAAATAGTGGTTATCAGCTGTTACCTAAAATTAACAAAATTTTGACTCTGGACGAAAATCGGGAAGATTTGGATGTACAATTAGATTTGTCCATATTAACCGTATTAAAAAATGCACCTATAACGTCTGTAGACGTGGAAAGAAGTTTTTCCACCTATAAATATATACTTTCTGATAGACGTCAAAATTTTCTACCAGAAAATATAGAAACGCATATAATAATAAATTGTTTTGCAAATCAACGCAATGAAGCATAGGAGTATTAAGTACCTATAATTTAAAATTTATAATACCATATGAACACAAATTATTTAGATAAGGGGTGGCCACAGTAAACAAAATCACTGTCTTTGATAGGTTCAGCTTGTTGTTGGTTCTACATGTCAATTAAATGTCCGTTTTGATTTGCATCAATCATGCAACGTACGTTCAAAGCCACCCTTTATCTAAATAATTTTTGTTCATATGGTAAGTATATTATATTATTATTAATACGTATTATGTTAATTATGTATTATTTTCTAACTAATAGTTTTAATTTTTTATGTAAATACTTTCTTGTAAAAGTTTTTTGCATATTATGTATTAAATTTTTTTTTATTAAAGATGTAAAAATCACATTTTTTATTGGTAGTTTATTTTGCATATTTCGAAAAAATAATGCATATTTTCTGCATATTTTACAATTTTTAAGTGCATATACATGCACATATTTTGGCATTTTATAATGCATAAAATCCGCTCTCTACTCATGATACTTGTTTATGATTGCTCCTGTAATCTGTAATAAATGTTTAAAATTAATAGCATGGTGAAATGAGAGTGTCTGAGAGAAAAATTTAAACATTGATTTTAAATGACCATTTCGTGCCTCAACTATCCATCTTGTTTTTGTAACTAGGCGGGAATCATTTGCCTCTTCAGTTGTGAGTTGTTGTCCCCTTGGTAATACAGGAGGCATTCTGTGGTCTAGGCCTAGTTCATTTAACAAAGGAATAACATCTCTATAGCCCCTATCGACAACAAATATGTCACCATTTTGAAACCAAGCTCTTAAATCATCTATATCTCGTTCGAATTCTGTACTTAAAATAACAGCATCGTTGTTCTGGCTGTCAGAAAAATATTGTCCCTGTATATCTAAAATATAACCATTTGGTGCAACTATTAGAGTAGGCTTCAATAAATGTTTGCTTTTGTGCGTGTAGTAGGACTGGCGAAGCACCTTAATGGGGCTGTAAGTTCCATCTATGTAGGCAATGGCTCTTGGTATTTCTGGATTAGGGTTGTAAAGTTGATTAGAGAAGCCAGTTACATGTCTGTTAATATATTCCTGTCTACCGATAGCTTCAAATCCTATATTTTGTGGTACGAAATTTTCAAAAAGACTTTGTCGCACAGCAGAAATAGCCATGCTTGCATGTTATCTGCTAGTTGAACAAAAACACATAAAAACTCGTCTGATAAGCCATGACGAAGTTTACATAGAAAGGACAGTAAATTCTTTTTGCTTATTGACCTTATTGACAAATGGAAGTGAATCATTTTTGAATAACTATTGTTTTTACAAAAGTATTTGAGAAAATGTAGAGGTTGTATTTTTTATTGGATATTTCAGAGGAGAAAGGTAAACGCTATATTGCATGCACGCATGCGTAGAGTTAGCTCAAAATCTCAAATAGCAGTGCGTGCTTTGACAAAAAAGGCACGTTAAAATAAGTATACGGGCGGGCCTTTTCATTTTAGTATTGACAACAACAGTTGAGTTGGAATCCACTGCACAGTAATGTATTATGCAGCCTGCATCAAAATAGGTATGAATTTTTTACTTTTTTGTCGCACGCAATAAAATTAATTTCCTTACAAAAACACTCTGGTACTTTTATTTTAGCAGCTTAATTCACTGAATAAACTTACATATAACTTACCTTTCTGTTAGATTTTCAATCGCAACGGGGTGACAAAATGTATATAGATCGGTAAAATGTTCTTTACTTAAACCAGCAACACTCCTTAATTCCTCTTCGTTAAGGTCTTTGTCACAGTATTGCCATCTGTTAACGCCTTTTGCAATTGAACAAATTTATTTCAAAAATATCGTCATTTCTGCTCCCGGAAGTAAATATGATTGATTAACAAATTGTAGTCCTGGATGCAAAAATTCTAAGAGTATGCCATTTTCATTTAAATGATGAATGCAGCTTCTTGTTCCGGTTGGAATAAAAATATCCTGACGAATGAAAATATCTACTCTGCATTGTAATGATAATCTGCGAATATTATCAACTGCATTGCAAATAAGACAGATCCGCCTTGAAGTTTGCTATAAAACATTAAGTTTCATACTGGCAGTATTATTCTCAATATTCGGAATTTCACGCAAAATTGAACGATGGCAGTTTACACAAAGTCTTGTTTCCGGATTAATTTGCTCTTTAGGTAAACCATCTACACTCGCTCTTCAATCAATCGCTGTTTGTTCTTTCTGTTCATTTTCTGCCCTATACAATAAAGCCATTTATTGTCTATTAAAACTTCTATCGCAGGTATAACATACCATATCATTCAACCGAAATGCCATTTTTAGTATATATTTTCGACTTAATAAACCTTTAAATTAAATAGTTGGTCAAAACTATTGCAAAAAGTCAAAAAGTCATTTTGCTTTCACATGTCAAAAATACGAAATGCGCTATTGATTTGTTGCCATGGATACAGACCAGCTAGCCTACTTGGAGGGGAGTTTTGTTTTTCGATTAGTTAGTTAAAGTTAGGTTGTGACGAGGACAGGTCGAAAGTTGGACGAGTGATATAGTCTTCGGGCGCGCAAAGTCTACCTACGTTCTATCCAGGTTATTTGAAGCTATCGTGAGGAACTGCCGGTTTTCTCTGCGTGGATTATAGAAGATTCATCCATCCCGGGGACATTTGTGTGTTGTTGGTCGTTGGTTGACATTTTCGTTTTCATTGAAGAAGAATGGTGTTTATTTGAGTACTTTCCTCATTTTTTTAGTAAAATCATGTTAAGCGGATTGTGCTACCTTATAGTTTGATAAATTTATTTTGTGTCGAGCAAGTACATCACAATGCACCCACAGCTTGTTCACAGAGACAAAAGGTTGATGTAAATAGATTGCTGCAATAAATTTTGTGTATATAAAAGACAATGAACGTTGTGTAAATAAATTAATGTTGTGTAGATAAAAATCAGATGACGCAGTCAGATGACGCAGTCATTAAATCACCTGGTCTTGGCTTAAATATTTTCCCCATTAAATTTGCGTATATAATTTTTAAGAGTAGATTAGTTGAAATTGACGACAGAAAAGTTGTCAAGCGCAGCAGGACCGTGTCCGCAGAAATATAATATAGAAAGAAAAATTAACTGAAAGATTTTGTGCGAATCAAGGTAATTACTTTTTTGTTTATTTTTGGTAATTTTAACAAAGTAGTAATTCTGTACTTGCCTAAGCGGATGAACACAATATCAATGTATGACGAAACATTGTGGATAGGAAATGACTTTGTTAATATATGCAGGGTGTTGAAAATCGAGCGACCAATTGTAATCAATTTAAATATTAAAAACTTGCTTAATTTAAATGGAACACTCTGTATTATATGGTGCTATGAGATTTATTATTTTATTTCCTTTCGATATATAATTACAATCCGTATACCTAAATCGAGCCATTTTCAAGATAAGAATAACAATAAAGAACAACATAATAACATAACATAATTACAGAGGGTAATAATAATAAGAACAACAATTTCAAAAATGTTAATTACAACAAATGTTCAAAATTATTTCCATTTACTTCTAAGTATTTCTGAATCCTTTTAATAATGTTTTTTTTTTGTAGATTTACTAAGTTTTTGGGGATCGTAATTATTAAAAGCCTGTAATACTCGCATCATATTTTCCTTTGTTGTAACTGGTTCCGAGTATACTTTATTTTTAATATGTCCCTAAACACTACTGTCTAGGGGCGTGAGATCAGAGGATGTCGACAGTCAATGATGTGGTCCTCTGTTGGCTATCTACCTATCCTCAAAATGGTGGTACAGGAAATCAGCATTAATTTTTAAGTTGTGTGGCGGTGCTCCGTCCTGCTGATACCATGCAAGACTTCTTTCTTCGGCATTTAAATTTTTTAACGATGGCAAAATAGTGTCCTGAAGGATGTTGTAATATCTGACACCGGTGAGATTTTCATCATAAATTTTAAGTCCGAAAATTCTGCCATTTTTTATGGCACAAAAAGCATTAAACAACCTGCTCGTTTGAATATAACGCTCTCTTGTGACGTGAGGGTTTTTGTCAGACCAAAAATGGCTATTGTGTCGACTAAACATTCCATTTGTGCAAAATTTTGCCTCGTCACACCAAATGATTCTTTGAGTAAAATTCCCAGCTTCCTGGATTTTCAACAAGAACTATTCACAAAATTCAACGCGCTTAGGGAGATCTTCTGGCAGCAAGTGATGCACAACGTGATAGCATAAAGGTTTCCACTTATACTGATTAAGAATCATATGAATAATTGTAAGCTTATTTCGCAATCTCTAATAGAAGCATCGCGATATGCAGAAAAGGATCCCAACAATTTTGTCACTTTAACCTCATCATCAACTAATGGTTTAATTTTTGCAATTTTTGGACGGCATGCTCCAAATTGCGACATGTTCTTTAAAAGTCTTCTGATGGTGTCTCGAGTTGGCCTCGCTTTTTCCGGAAATCTTTCTGTAAATGCACGACATGTTCAGCTAGCAATTCTATTACAATCTCCGTGGATTAGGATCAAGTTTAGAAAATCATCATTGATATAATTTCTATGTGCTATTTTCAAAATAATAATGAAATTATTAGTACTTTGATAGTTCAAAATAGCTTGTCACAATAATTACACCGCTTTGACAGCAATAAAAAATTAATAAGGGTAACAATGAATTTCGACAGTCTACTTTGCAGTTTATGACAAATGTTATTAGATTTCAGTATAAGCTTTTATGCATTTATTCAAAAAGACCGAGAAATCTCGAAAATGGCTCTATTTAGGTATAGGATATGTAAATATAAAGGAAAGGAAAGGAAATAAATGGATAAATATCATAGCAGCATAAAATACAGGGTGTTCCATTTAAATTAATCAAGTTTTAATTTTTGAATTTATTGGTCGCTCAATTTTCAACACCCTGTATAAATTAACAAAGTCATTAGCTATCCACAATCTTTCGTCATACATTGATATTGTTTGGTCAAAATATGAAAGTAAACGATTATCAATTAGATAAGATATCGTAAATAATATGAGAATGATTAAAAAATTCGATTATCAATTAGATAAGATAATCGTCAAATAACCGCTCATTTGAGATATGTTATTCTTATGAAAAATTGTCACAAAATTTTATGTAGAATACGAACTTTCCCAAAACCGCTCATTTGAGATTGGTTATTCTTATAAATAATTGTTCAGAATTTATGTAGAATACGAATTTCCGGTATAACCAAGTGCTACACAATTCTCATTTAATAATCAGCAATTGATGGCTAAATATCGGTATAACACAAGTGCTATCAATTTTCAAATATTCTCAGTAGAATTCAGCATGGCTAATGCAATCCTTACAACACAAATTTTATTTTCAATATTATATATATATATATATATATATATATATATATATATATATATATAAAGCATTTTTCACTCACTAGTACACAGTACACATTTGACACACACACACACACACACATCATATGTGATAATTAAATTTGAATCAAATCTAGCAAGTAGTTATTTTGTTCACAATTTCCTTCTGAACTTGGTAACAATAAATTTGAATAAACCAATCGGGTGTATAACGTCAACATCAACATTTTTCCCAATCTGACTGATTTTGAACGTGGCCGTATTATTGGCTAAAGGAGGCCGGACATTCGCTAAGAGAAATTACTCGTCGTAAACCGAAATGTTACAACGGTATTGAGATGTTGGTCCAAATGGTCCGAGGAAGGGTGCAACAAGTCGCCCTAGATCTGGATGTCCTCGCAGGACTACAGATGGCGAAGAACGTCGCTTAACACTTTTGCCACAAAGACTGTTTTCAACAATCGATCGATTGCAAATGATTGGATGAGAGGTGTCGGACCCAGAATGTCAATGTCTGTTTATACGGATAAGAGTCTATGGTGCGCAAGTCAATGTCTGCACTTCGACATCTACGCAGGCTAGAATGGAGCACAGAGATGCTCAAGAATATCGAATTGTATTTAGTGACAGTCTCGATTTTGCTTGTGGACACGATGGTCGTAGAGGGTCAGACGGATGCGTGGAGAACGTAAAATCCAACATTTTTGGTGGAACGCAACACAGCCCTCATACAAGCAGTGATGATATGGGTGCAATATGTTATGGTAGCTGATCACCCTTGGTCTTCATTGATGGCAACTTAAACGCCGCTGGTTATATTGCCAATGTGCTAGAACCCGTTGCGTTTCCATATCTTCAGGGGCTGGAAAATCCCATTTTTCCAACAGGATAATGCGCGCCCTCAAACGGCAAGGGCTACGACACGTTTTTTAGAAGAAGCTAACATTGCCGTCCTCCCATGGCCTGCTCGGTCGCCTGATTTGTCGCCCATTTAACATGTATGGGATTTTTTTACATGGCATGCAGCAAATTGGAATTCGACGTTTCGCTTTCGAGTAGCCATCATCAACTTTGTTTTTCTAAATACGCTCCTGATTTTTTTGTACATAATATTAGAAGAGCTATTTATTCTACATTCAAGCATGTATCACACTTTATGGTTTAATTGCGATTTTTACCTTCTAACCTGCATGTATATATGCCGGTATAGAAGGTTATACAATCGACTTTTTTCACTTTTCACTTTTTCGCAGCTGCATATTTCAATGATATAGAAATACCTAGATATAGACCTTAAACATTAATTATGTTCTATGCAATTTTTTGATACGACGTGTAATTTAGCGGCAACAAATTCCTAAGGTAGAATTTAAGTGTTACTTCAAATTTTTTCAATATCTAAATAACAACTAATTTTATAAGAAAAAATGTGGACATATTTTTTAAAGAAAATTTAATTTTACATAACTTTTCTTGATAAAGTTTCTAGTATAACGCAAAGTCGGACTTTTTTTCATAGAATTACGTCACCTTCCATTTGACAAAATTTCTCATGTATGTAATATATATATATATATATATATATATATATATATATATATTATATGATATATGTATTTATATTACATGATCTACAGGACGTTACATGCTTTGTTCCTAACATCAACAGGTTTTCAGATATTTTTAAACAATTTATAAATTGCAGGACCTTAGAAACAATTTAAACATAAAATACATTGGCTGATTATACAGGTTCATTAGTGAAGTATAAAGCCAAAGAGTTAGTTTTTTAATATCATTATGAAATAAGAAGACTTACAGTGAATAGGTCATCTGATACCTTAAACTAGATTATCTTAGATAAATTTATAACGATTTATAATGAATTGCAATAGAATATTTTAAACATAAAATACGATTTGGTATTGGGCTTCGTACCTATTTTCACAAACGTCAACTTATTCACTGAAGCTGAGTAAAGCCAATTTCCGTTTCTGGACTTTAATTTCATACAGTGTATTGAATAATATAAATTTTCGTTACTGAGGGTTGAAAATTAAGGTCAAATTGATCACCCTTAAACTAGTATTCAGTCTTAATAAATTTAAATCGGTACAGATTTGTAGTAATGCCTAATTGTGCATAGATATTTAATGTCTTTCGATTTGTATTAGGGCTTCCTGTACTTATTTTCAACAATAACGTCAACTTTTACACTGAGCTGAGTACCTGTCTTCACGTAATGTCTGGCAATCCTTTAATTTCATAAGTGTCATTTAATTTAATATTAATTTGATGTTCTAGTTTTGAAAATTAACTTCAATATAAAAATGTATTCAGTTCTAGAAAGAATCAACAAGATTTTAGTAACTAGTGAATGCCAAGAGAAGTGCTTATTAACATCCAGAGTGTATACACAAAAAATTCTGAGCTAAATAATCCGAATAACACTCTTTTTGTACGACTAAGTCGAGGTTTTCGCAAAAGCGAAAGCGTGGCATATGAAAAACATATTAAGAAAGCACGTAGTCTGTAACAAAAAAAAAATATTTGAAGTATTAGCC
This sequence comes from Vesta saturnalis, assembly GCA_036346205.1. Classification (NCBI taxonomy): domain Eukaryota; kingdom Metazoa; phylum Arthropoda; class Insecta; order Coleoptera; family Lampyridae; genus Vesta; species Vesta saturnalis. The sequence continues at coordinate 815,473 of JARFJB010002220.1, forward strand.
TCTGTAATCGAAAATCCACACGTAAGTCAACGTTTAAAGGATACTGCAGAAACACAAGTTTCATCCATACCATATCCAATTACATCAAGCCCGTTTTGATACCGATTTTTATAAACAAGTGGAGTTTTGTTTATGGGTTATGGATAAGTGGAAGATTTTTTAAATTTTGTCCAATTTTCTGACGTTTCATAATGACGCTTAGTTGACAGAAACAATTTTCATTATTATAATGTTGAAAACCCGTATTTTTGTCATACAGTCGATCGCCAGCACAGAAGGTCTGTTAACATATGGTGCGCGATTTTTGGGGATCAAGTAATAGGGTCATACTTCTTGATGACCGTTTAAACGGGCTACAATTTCGGCGATTTTTAATGGAGGGGTTGCCAGAACTGTTGGAGAATGTTCTTCTCAATATTCTAGCAAAGTAGTGGTTATAGCTAGATGGTGCTCCAGCGCACTTTCATGCTAACGTTCGCACGTATTTAAATCAGCGTTTCGCAAATAAATGGATTGAGAGAGGGGGACCTCGAAATCGGCCCGCCAGGTACCCAGATTTAACTTGTATTGCTTTTTCTGTGAGCTTACATTAACAATATTGTTTACGATACGTGCTGCATTTAGAACAATAGCACAACAAACATTGCGGAAAGTGCAAGTTCCATTCTGAAGAAGAGTTCAGTTATGTATTGAACAAGAGGGTAGCGAGTTTGAAAATTTATAGGAGACAGAACACTTTATTTGTTGTTTTGTTGCTAGGGATTCACTATTTAATAAGACTAAATCTCACTTATTAGTGTTCATGTTCATATTCGAGAGTTTTTAGCTTACATTTAATATGCGTCTTTGATTTCCTACGTTCTTTAATGTTTTTTCCATCCTTGTTGTAAATTAAATTTAAAAATATTGAACAACAATTATTATTATTCTGTCTTTCATTAAAAGCAAATAAGTTGATATTTAAATTTATTTACGCATCCACAACAGCAAAGTAACTTTGATTTATTAAAAAGGTACTCAGTATAGCGCTTAACCAAAAAAATGCAAAAAATTGACGTTATTGTTGAAAATAGGTATAGGAAGCCCTAATATAAATCGAAATACATTAAAATGTTATAGCATATGCAGGCATTACATGCAGGGAGTACCATTTAAATTTATTAAGATAATATAGTTTAAAGGTGATCAAATTTGACCTCAATTTTCTCTCCCTTGAGTGTTTTTATTTATAGTGTATATTAAATTAAAAACTTAAATCTTTGTCTGTGTACTTCACTTAAAAATATTTGTGAAACGGGGGTAAAACAAATCTTTTTAAACTTTCTATTCCAATTTTATAAATCTAATGAAATCTGAAAACCTGTTGAGGAATAGGAACCATAACAGTAACTCACCTTTATTTGTCCTCTAGATTTCATAAATGACATAAAATACAGGGTGTTTCATTTAAAAAAATATAACTTTGATATGGCTCTTTTTATGAACCCTGTATAATCTACAATATTTTAAAATTGTACTTCAAACGGTCCTCGTCATTCCTACAAAAAATCTTTTAAACATATTCAACCGTTTTTCGTGGAGAAAGCGTGTCGTCATCTTTGGTAGCACACCTTGTATATATATATATATATATATATATATATATATATATATATATATATATAATTTATTTGCACTTTCTTAAGATATTTTTATGCAGAATTTAAATATCAATTTGGATTTTGCACTTTCTATTTTTAGTTTCAACCCCTAAATTAAATTTTTCTTATGGAACGACAAGTCGGCTTTGAAATAATTGATCATGTTTTATTATCCTCTTTACAATGATATAGCACATGTACAATCTATTTTAAAACAACAAAGAAAATTTAAAAATGTATTTTATTAAAGACTCTAACAATAAGCAGGCCGTGAAACATAAAAACACAATCGAATTTAATGTCACTTAAAAATTATTCGTTCCAGAATATTTTGTGTCAAACATGGTTTATTTACTAATACTGAAAAATTTGATATGTTGAGTTGTTACATCTTGTCTCATAAAACAGTTTAGAAGCTGAACGGATGTACTTGAGGCTGTATCCTGAAAGAAGGCAGCCCAGTGCTCGTACGTACAGAAATTTGGTAATTAATTTAAAGAATATGGTTCATTTTCAAAACCTACTAGAATCCGAAATTACGGAATGAAGATGCAGAACTAAATGTATTACAATCAGTTATTGAAAATCCTTCAACATATGTTAGAAAATTGAACATAACACTGGTATTTGAAAACTACATCACAAAGAATTTTAAAACGTCACAGGTATCATCCGTATACGTACACCATTCTGCAGGGACTTAGAGATGGAGATCAGGAGAAGATTACAATTTGCCAATGGTATGTTAATCAATGTGAGAATAACGATAATTTTCCAGCTACGATTGTATGGTCTGACGAAAGCAGATTTACAAATAATGGCCTTTTCAATCAACACAATGTTCACTTTTGGGACCGTGAAAATCCTCACGTTGTTAAGGAAAGTCGGTATCAAGTGAGATTTGGTTTTAACGTCTGGTGTGGCATTTTAGGCGCTAAACTTATTGGGCCCATATTTTTAACGAAACATTAAATAGTGAAAGGTATTTGAATTTACTACAAACTGATTTAGAAAATAAACTTGATGATTTACCACTGATTGAGAATATTAATATCTGCTTCCAACAAGACGGCGCCCCACCACAATTCAAACATCATCAGCAATATCTTAATGATCGGTTTCCAAATTCATGGATTGGTAATCGAGGGCCGATTTTATGGCCACCCAGATCTCCAGACTTAACCCCTTGGACTTTTCCTTTGGGGCTACGTAAAAATCGAGTGTACGTGCAAACATTTGAGAATGCCGAGATCTTCGTAAAGCTATTCTTGCAGCATTTGGTAGCATTAAACGCCAAAAACTACGCAGAGCAATTACGTCGACACTACGCACGGCACAATTATGTTTAGAACGGAATGGTCAATTGTTTGAACATCTTTATAATTTGATAATTATCTCCAATACTATTACCTGCTTAACTCTTGTTGTTATCTATTATTTGTCGTTGTCTCATGTTTCACGGCCTACTTATTGTTAGAGTCTTTAATAAAATACATTTTTTAAATTTTATTTGTTGTTTTTAAAAATAGATAGTACATGTGCTATATCATTGTAAAGAGGATAAAAACACGATCAATTATTTCAAAGCCGACTTGTCGTTCCATAAGAAAATTTAATTTAGGGGTTGAAACTAAAAATAGAAAGTGCAAACTAAAATCCAAATTGATATTTAAATTCTGCATAAAAATATCTTAAGAAAATGCAAATAAAATTTATATGTCTAATATAACAAAAGATATTACAAGAAAAAGAAATTTGACATTTTCTTTTTCTTGCCATAAGTCTTAAAATACATGGAATTTTGGAAATTGGTGTCCTATAATTTCACTAATCCTTAGGTAATTCATCTAATTTAACCAAATCTGTATCTTTTATAATAAGCGAGATCCCCATGCTGGAAATGTTATCTGGGGCACGTTGTATATATATATATATATATATATATATATATATATATATATATATATATATATATATATATATATACTAGGTAAAAATTTCATTACGTTGTATAACTTTGTTATTAAGATTCAAAGTTGTTGTTAAAGTTACAGAAGTACATGAAGATATAGAACCCGGCAAAAATTGACCATTGTTTGCGAAATTTCCGATTTATTTGAGAAAACTGAAAATCGTTAAAATTTTCAATCAACGTTGGCTACGTAGTTATTAAAATACAGTGAAATCTTAAAGAAGTTTTTAATAGATAATTTGAAGATTAATTAGATACACTGCTCAACATTTTTTTAATCACTGCTTTTTGAGTTACAACCTAACTACCGTTTTTAAAACAGTAACCATAAGCAATTATTTTTTCCATTTCAAAGATTTTATATCAAATTTTACTAATAATACGTAAACCTTCAAAAATTAAAAAATCATTTAATTAAATACATTTTAGGGCTACATTAAAACAGTTGAAAATCGTTGAAAATAAAACAAGAACGACTGGACAAATTCTAATTTTAAAGTAATTCTACCATATAATATTGAACACAATTCAAGAGCTGAACACAAAATCAAGGAAGACGTTACGTAATTAAAAAATTGACAAAATTTAACAATGTTGAATTAGAACTTTTCATAACGTGGCAAATCGTTACAGAATTAATAACAATAGAAAGTTTCTTTGTTATTTATATCAGTTGGATTGCTTTACACTTTTCTGTTAAAAGACCTAGACAGACGATCTCCAGCGCAAATTTGGCACATACAACCAATTTGGAAATCTAACATTCAAGTAATTCATAAGCTAATGAACTTTTGCCTAGGTTCCACCTCCTCACAATATTGCAGATTACGAATGGTATTCAAAAATACATTAATAAGCTTCTTCCATATTGGTAATTAAGAATCTTTCGTAAACTTCTGCGTACAAATTGTCAACATAAGGTCCCAAGATTTTCGTAAAAATTCTACACTAAACGTTTACAGAAACTGTTGATAGATTTCTACTGGGAGTTGGATTTATAGAGACCAAAACACGTGGATTTTGATTGAAAATGATTGGCAGTGAATTTTGCTTATCGGTGAAAAGGACTTTACAAAAATCGGAAGATTTAGAATAAGCCAATTGACGGCTTCTAGTAACAAGAAATCAGTTAGGTGAAAACATTTCCTACGTGGTGCGATGGCTTTCATCTATATTTATGAAAATTAATCTTGATTCTTCTTTAGAAATATCATCCATACGTATTTATAATAGATATGAAATATAAATATGCCAATAACATTGGTTTCAGTTTCAACTTTAAACGTTTGGCGCATACATTTCGCATGGGGATTCTCATTTTTAAAATTATTCCAGTTTAAATTAGATACGATTATTCGGTTGACGTAGTTACATATAAGGCTTCAAATTGCAAATTCTGCCTGAATCACGTTCGCATGAATAGAAAAAAAAAAATGTCATTTCTTTCTTCAGTGAATACATTTTGTTATATTACAAAACATTCTACACTAATTATCAAATAATTTAACTTATTAAGATTGATAATTAGGATTTATAAATTTATTTACAGTGCGGTAAACCCCTAAATTAAATGGACGATTTTAGAAGAAATGCTTTAACATACAATGTATTTAATTAAATGCCTCTTTTAAATGATATGCACATGTACGGATTATTATTAAAATTAGATCTAAAAAACTTTATATCGTTGAAATCAGAAAAAATAAGGAATTTAATAAGCTAACTTTCGGTATGGTTGCTATTTGAAAAAAGGTAAGTTAGAGTTGTACAAAAAGCAGTGATTAAAAAATTAGTATTAAAATTATCTATTTCAGAGAATCGTTTATTAATGAAAATTGTTAACAATCATGCATTAATAGGGTCTATTAATAAATGATTTAAATGAAGTTGATAGGAGGCGCTGCATTGATTAGTATGAAACATCGAACAATGAATGTATTGCGTCAAGAAATGAGAACTGTCACGCGTTCACTGCTTTCATTGCGAGATGGCAGCCTGGTCGACATAAAATTTTCACTTTGGACAAACAGGAAACTTAAAAAAAGCGATTTTCTGAAAAATCTTCTAACGAACTCGTGTATTAATGGGCGTTTAACGATCTCGACTTTTTTAAAACATCTCATAGTTAATCGCCTTCATTAATACACTTGATGGTTAAATAACTATTAAAAACCTCTTTAAGTTTTTACTGTATTTTTAATAACTAACGAGCCAACATTGATTGAAAATTTAACAATTTTCAGTTTTTCTCAAATAAATCGGGTTTTAAATCTTTATGTAATTCTGCCCAACCTTGCTAATTTAACCAACTTTGTATCTTTTATAATAACAAAGTTACCGATACAACGTAGTGAGCTTTTTATGTATATATATATATATATATATATATATATATATATATATATATATATATATATATATATATATATATTATATATACAGTGTCCCAATAGTGCGTATTCGGTCGATAGCTCCTTAGCCATTAAACTTAAAACATTAAAAATTAATTCAATGACATAAATTTGAAAATGCCATATCTTCATTTTTTAAATGGCACACCTATATTTTTTAATGCCTTGTCTTCGTCTATTAGTCGACTTTCATTTCTGTTAAATATGTTCTCTAATAGTTTCGGAGATATTTAAGTTTGTTAAATTTTTTCGTTGATAACGCTGAAGAAGAGTAACATTAGTCGGTCAAAGCAAGTTATGAATACATAAGAAACTAAAAACATATTAACTGAAATAAAACACATAAAATTATAATAAATGTTCAATGTGACCACCATTTTGTTGCTGGCAAACATGAAGTCTTTGAATAAACGACAAATTTACTTTTCGTAAAAACATTTATATTTTGAATGACCTCTAATTCTTGCCTTCATATCATCTACAGTCGTTGGAGGAGTTTGGTAGACTTTTCTTTAATCCAACCCCAAAGAAAAAAGTCCAGCTTTGTCAAGTCAGGCGATCTTGCAGGCCAGAGATCGGCCCTCCTCTTCCAATCCATTTATTTTGAAACTGGATATTTAAATAATTTCTAACGTTTCTCCTAAAATGCGGAGGAGCGCCATCTAATTGCAGTCACATTTCTCAAAGGTTTGTAAAGGTAAATCTTCAATAAAAGTTTCAGCGGTGTTGATGATCAACAGGAATTATAAATCTGGGATTCTCAGTATCGTAATAATGGAAATTATGTCTATTAACGTATCCATTTTTGTGGAAAGTAGCTTCATCAGTAAATAAGATTGTGCTAAAATAGTTGGGTTTTCTAAATTTTTATTTATGGCCCAATTGCAAAAGTTTAATCTATTAACGAAGTCATTCTCGTCTAATTCATGTGCAAGTTGGACATTTATATTTATATTTTTATAATTCTATTAACTGATGTTTTGAAATTCCAACTTTAATTCCAATTGTCGGCAAGAAACGTGAGGATTTTCAATCACGGATTGAAGAAATAAATGTTCATTACCTTCGTTTATTGCGGTTCTTTCTCGTTCTAAATTGTCTTCGTAATGGATACTGCCTGTTTGCTCGAAACGCTCTTTCAATCTTGCAAATGCTGAAACTTGCGGGTGTCGTGCATTTGGACGTAAATCATATTAACAAGTTCTTCTTTTGAAAATTCATTTTGTAATTTAGGAAGTAAGTATACAATACTACACAAATATTAGCACTGTTTGACAAGTTTGATTTTTCATTTATTTTTGTTCATCTTTTGTTTTACGCTCTTTTGATTAAATTGTTTAATTTTACGATGAATCGTTTAAAACATCTCAAATATTTCTTAAAATGGTGGTTTCATACAATATTTATTATAATTACAATTTATGTATTTCAGTTAATATTTTTAGTTTCTTATGTATCCATAGCTTGCTTTGACCGACTAATGTTACTCTTCACCAGTGTTATCAACGAAAAAATTGAACAAACTTAAATATCTCCGAAACTATTAGAGATAGGTATAGAACATATTTAATAAAAATTAAAGCCGACTAATAGACGAAGACAAGGCATTAAAAAATATAGGTGTGCCATTTAAAAAATGAAGATATAGCATTTTCAAATTTATTTTATTGAATTAATTTTGTGATCACTCTGTATATTGAAATCAATTTTGACAATAGATTAAAGTAAGCTCATGTATGAATAAATTCTATGTCAAAGATTATTTTTTATCTTTAAAAATAACTGAGATACGCCTACTTAAATTACTACATAAAATGTCAGTTTTAGTTAACTTTGCAAATATCTCAATAACTGTAAGATTTAGCTTGTAAGTAATTCTTATAAAAGATGTAAAATTATAAGGAGAATCGAAAAATAAAATAATATATATGGTGTTCTATTCAAAAATTAAAAGTTTTATATTGTACCGTTTTTATATTACACTCTGTAGAAACCAAACTATTTTTAGATTATGCAGCTTATAAAAATAGACAACTTCCGTATATAAATTTATCTTCTAAGTTTAATGGCTAAGGAGCTATCGACCGAATACGCACTATTGGGACATGTATATATATATATATATATATATATATATATATATATATATATATATATATATATATACATATATATATATATATATACAGATAACCTTTATATAACGAACCTCAATTTAACGAATTTCTCGATTTAACAAATTTTCGTAATCCTTGATTTGTCCATAAGAGTCAATGTAAATAATGCCTTTACATTACGAATTTTTTTACGAACAACCTCTTTATAACGAATTTTCAAACTATCAAAAAGTGTAAATACCTCTAATTAACGAATTTTGTCAACTCAAAACCTCTATATAACGTTCCCACCAATTTGACCTTCGCGTCAAAACCTGTCGCGACAGGTTTCGACACGTTTCTTCGTAAAACAATTGAAATCGTTTGATGGAAAGTACTGCTAGTCACTGTTGTTACATTACACAGTTGCAATGGCTCAGAAACGTAAAAGGTGTTCCTTATCAGTCGCAGAAAAGCGAAACATTATTAATTATGTTGACAAAATCCTACGACGAAAAAATAGACATAGCTAATAAGTTCGATTCCTGCAAGTACATTGGCTACAATTTTAAAATTCAAAGATAAGTTTTCGGAAGAAAGTGGTTTGCCTGTAAACAGTAGAAGATTAAAACCATGCGAGCACAAGGACGTAGAGGAATGTGTGTTGAAGTGGTTAAAACAATGCCGAGACAAAAAGTCGCTATCGGAGGCCCTATCCTTCAAGAAAAGGCTCAGCAGTTTGCAGTAGAACTAGGACATGGAGAGTTCCGTGCTAGCCACGGTGGTTTAAAATTTCAAAAACGAAACGAGATTGTTTTTCGAAAATTTGTGGTGAAAGTGGTAGTGTTGATAAAAAGTATGTGATGAGTGGAAACACGAACTGGCAGAGCTGACCGTCGGATACGATCCCGAAGACATCTTCAACGCCAACGAAACTGGACTTTTCTATCAATGTTTACCTGACAAAACCTTATCATTCAAAGGCGATAAATGTAATGGTGGAAAAAACAGCAAACTTCGCTTAACAGGTGCTGGAACAAATTGTACCGGAACCTACAAACTGAAGCCACTGTCATCGGAAAATATAAAAACCGCGATGTTTTAAAAATGTCAATAATCTTCCAACAGATTACGTCAAACCTTAAGGCTTGGATGACCAGTGATGTTTAATTGGCTTAAAAATCTGGATGAAGAGATGAAGAAAAAACAAGAAAATTCTTATGTTCATCGATAATTGTACTGCCGAGAAATTCTAACTTGAGAAATATAAAATAAAGTACTTGCCTCCGAATACCACTTCGGAACTACAACCACTGGACCAAAGCATCATTCAAAGCTTCAAAATGCATTACAGAAAGGAAGTTGTCAGACGATTTCTTGCTGATGTTGAACCGAAACGCCAACTGCAATTGATGTTTTACAAGCCATGTGGATGATCGCCAAAGCTTGGAATCTAGTCACTGAAAGGACCATTGCAAACTGCTTCAAGAAGAGTGGGTTTAAAGTAACATGCGACGATGAGGAAGACGATTTACCACTCGCAGAACTTGCTAGGACCTCCAAAGAATTCAAGAAGAATTGCACTTTCAAGGGACTGAGTTCGAAGACTTCATTACCTTTGATAACGATTTAGCCGTCTGTGGAGAACTAAGTGATGCTGACATTGTCACATCTGCGTTGCCGGTTACTAACGTAGAAGCGGATGAAGGCGAGGAAGAATGAAATTGATGAACCTGACATTACAATAAAAGATGCTGATAATGCTTTAAATATAATAAAATCTGTGTTTCTCAGAAAGGAGGTTTGAGCGACGATGTAGTCAAATCCATCACGAAATTGGATTGCGCTTTGATGTGATAACTCTTACCGGTGGTAAACAGACAACAATTCATGACTTTTTCTAATCAAGATGAAAAAAAAGATTTAATAACAACATTGTTGATTTTTATTAATGTATTTCATGTACTGCATTTAATTTTGATTATTAATCTAGGGAAAAAATATAATACATAATATAATATGTAATATGTTATAATAATATGTAAATTATAATAATAATAAAATATTTTTTTACCTCTTTATAACAAATTTTAGACCAATTACCTCAATATAAAATTCAGTTTAACGAATTACTTGATATAACGAATATTTAAGTAACCGACAGATTTGTTATATCGATTATTATATATATATATATATATATATATATATATATATATATATATATATATATATTTTATATCGTTGAAATCAGAAAAAATAAGGAATTTAATAAGCTAACTTTCGCGTATGGTTGCTATTTGAAAAAAGCAAGTTAGGGTTGTAACCCAAAAAGCTGTGATTAAAAAATTTTGTTGAGTAGTGCATCTAATTAATATTAAAATTATCTATTTCAGAGAACCGTTTATTAATGAGAATTATTAAGCAACTCCAAATCATGCATTAATAGGGTCTATTAATAAATGATTTAAATGAAGTTGATAGGAGGCGCTGCATTGATTAGTATGAAACATCGAACAATGAATGTATTGCGTCAAGAAATGAGAACTGTCACGCGTTCACTGCTTTCATTGCGAGATGGCAGCCTGGTCGACATAAAATTTTCACTTTGGACAAACAGGAAACTTAAAGAAAGCGATTTTCTGAAAATCTTGTAACGAACTCAGTTTTTCATTAGCTTTTATTATAATTTTTCCGTTTATTCATTCCTGTATTAATTTTTCGTTATATTCACAATCAATTATTTTCATAACTCCAGATTACTTTTTGTTTGGAAAGATTAAAGGCAATATTTATAGCAATAGATTGCATAATCTAATCTCATAAACACGAGATTCAGGCTATTACACAGGAAGAACTTCAGCATGTTTTTGAAAACATGAAGCGGAGAATTAATTTATGTCTACAGCATCAAGGTCATCATTTTTTGTAATTATATTAATTTAATGAAGAATGTTTGTTGGTATTTTTGTCATAACAATAATTTTAAAATTTATTTTGTTAAATAATTGTAATTAGCAAATATTGGCAATAAACATTTCCAAAAGTAAGGGTATTCTGTTTAATTTTAACAAACAATGTTTATAATTACATCAAAGGTGATTGTCCCATAGGACGCTAATGTCAATCGTTGCGACCGAAATGAAGTGTAAGCTAACCAAAATTTGCTACATGACGTCAGATTCAATCATTAATAGACACCCGTTACAAAGTCAGTTAAATATGCAAACCAATAGTATTTTTTCGGCAGATTATGATGGTTAACACTGAACAAAATTCGAACATCTCATTCACTAGTTATGTCAAAAAAAGTTTCATTTTTTCCAATGAGACTCCCAGTATACAGTATTCTCAATAATGGTAAACTTAATTCTGAACAAAAATTGTGCTATGATCTTGTATGTTAAAGTCAAAAGTGACAAAGCTATTAATGATCAAATTCGTCAAGGTGGCTGTTATTGTATAAGCAAAATTCGTTTGTTTTATACATGTCATCAAGATTAAAATTTCAAGTGGAAATCTTGTTATTAAGCGGTTTACAGTTGGTGTTTTTTGAGGAAAAATGGTTTTACGCATTCAGAAAAATGTCATATGCTGGAATGTTGTATCGTTTACCAAAAAAATAGCGATCGAGCTCGTAAACGTTATTGTGGTTTGTTTCATATGCGTAACTTGCCAAATAGAAGATACTTTTTGATTTTGTATCGTAAGTTTAAATCGTATGAAAATGTGTTTGAGAAAACTAGAACCAACGTACCTACAATTCATAATAACTGAGGCAACTTAAATTCACGTCTTAGGTTTGTAATGTTATCTTAATTAATTTGGTCACATTTCTAGGATCGCTATTCTATGGAATAAATTGTTTTCATTTTTCTTTACTGTCGGATAGCGTACGTTTGCAGTCTACTTGATTCTCATTGGTGTATTGCGTTCGTTAATCTCGAACCCTTGTTTCCGCTTTTAGTTACGTTTTTTTGTTTTCTTTTCCGTGGTTGCAAGGGTACAGACACAAAAAAAGAAAAAAAAGTGAGTTGGATTTTTTTTTTGCTTCACTTGAACCGCGATTCATTGACATGATTTTCTAATTAAAAATAAAACGGATATTTTCCGGATTTCTCGTTCAATGAATAATTAATTTTTGTGCCGAACCTGATGCTAGTTCGCGTCACTTAAGTTACGTGATAATTATTACGGTTTTAAGCGTTCAAGAGTGTTGTGTTTCTCCTTATCTAATTTTAACGCTTGTGGTTACCAGCTTACAAGGTCAGTAATTTTTGTGAATCATTCCGTCATTTAATGTTATATTTTCTTTCGTAGCGTTTTTTTTTCTTCTCGTTTTCGCTTATTTTTCTCCCTCTACGTATATTACCTACCCACTACCACTTCGAGTTGATCCAGCGTCGTCAATAGAAAAATAACACCGCTGCCATTTTGGATTTTTCTTACGACTGAAGAAATTCTAATTTAATGACTTATAAAGAAAACTACTGTCTGCTCACACGAATTTACCTAGTAATTGTTTACTTTCAATATTAGATAACTTGCCTAGCTAAAATTTAGTCACTTCAATAAATTATTATCTTACTTTTATAGTCTTAATTTATACGTGAAAATTTCACTGTCACTATTTGCTTATTTGATTTCTTTCTAAATTCATAATTTTGTTTAAGTTTCAATTATTTATCAATATTGTAAACCACTTTACCTTTAACTATGTGTTTGCCTATTGTAACCTACTTTATTAGTGTACCTTCAGTATTCGAATTTGTTGTCAATCAAGTAATTAATGTATCCATTTTCTAGGGCCAACCTATTGTTTAAGGTCCGAATTACTGTTGTTTTCTTTTCCATTTAGCTTCTGTAATTTCGGACGTTACTTGCAAGGAAACGACACCGGAAAGAAGTTATTTTCAGGTGAGATTATTGATATATTGATCGCTTGTTTACTTGGGTAAACCGAATTCTGAAAACTTTGTAAGATTAACGTAACTAATATCACTTTTCCTCCTTTTTTTGTCGCTCGAGGATTAATTTAAGGTAATTTGGATCAATCATTCAATGTTATATTAAAATAATATTTATTTCTGTTTTATTAATCAATCCTTACGGGTATCTCTATTACTTGTCAAATTTATGTTACCATTTAGACCATTTATCTGTTTTTGATGGCGATTATAATTTTGTGACCCCATTGTGTCTATTTATTCATAATTTTTCTATGATTTATTTAGTTTTCGTACTTCGAACTAAGGTAAATTACAAATATAACTATCTTGGAAGTACGTGCGTCCATTTTTCCTGATTATTATTTTATTTTATTTCTGTATATAATATTATGTATAATTATTTAACTGTATTAACCCACCCCAATGCCTATTAGCACTGAACCACCGAGCCTTGGCTTTATAAATTTTGTTACCAATTAAAGTTACCGTAACAGGTTACTTTGAAGCTAATTCTAATAATTCAATTTCGGATTTAAGGCAATAAAGTGTGCTATGTTTGAGAAATATTCTCAATATTCTAAAGAAGCGTAAGTATGTGCCGTAGAGGTACAGATCTATGCAGACACTGGTACTAGGGTATCAACAAAGGCACATCCAGTTCTGTCACTAGTACATTAATGGAATGAGTTAAATGACAATTTTTGGAGCGAATGAAATTTCTCCAATAAGGGGATGTTTAATAGGAAAAACAGCCATTATTGGAGTCGAGAAAATTTGATGCTTTTTCGTCCTTGTAACCCACAGAGACGCTTTAACGTTAACGTTTCATGTGGTTTCATCTGCTCAAGAATTGTAGGCCCTGTATTTTATCAAGGTGCATTAACTGGTGAGAGGTGTGCCAAAATGTTAACCGCTATACTTCGGGACTTCTTGGATGACCAAAATTTAATCGATAGACATCAGATCTACTTTCAGCAAGATGGCACACCTGCTCGTAATGTTTGCCAGATTGATATTCTATTACAGGACCTTTTTGATGACAAATATTTATGAACTAACGGCCCTGTCCGTATGCCTCCTCAATCACCAGACATAACGTCTGTGAATCTTTTCTTTTATGGATATTTGAAGAATGTGGTATGATCTTCTGGAGGATCTCCACAAAATCATCATTCATGCTATCAGTAATATTGATGGCAGAACCAATGCCAAGGCCACGAGAAGTATTTTCAAGCGGGTTTCAATATGCTTGGAGCAAGAGGATGATGTTTTGAGCATCTAATTTAAATTTTGTTGTTTTTTTAAGTTAACTTAAAGCGGTATTGTTTCCCATCACGGATTACAACTGACACAGCCCTTGACGAATTTGAAAAAAACATCAATACCTTATTTTCTTATTTCAATAATCTAAACAAAACGAGTGGCGTTCCAACCGAAAATAGTAAGGATCTAGTTTATACCAGCGGTTTTATTCCTGTTTTCCCTTACGACCTGTTGATAAAAGAAAATAGTTCTCAATGTACAGTTTACTGTAGATAATGTTAAGTCACAGCTGACCTTTTTTTTTTGTTATATTTTAGACATTTATTTATTGTTATAAGATCCTCTTGGCGGGATATAATTGTACGATAAAGAATACTAAACTGGTTAACTCGAGCAGTAGTGAAAACCTCATCCTCATTAAGCTTCAACAGAAGTTTGACATTGTTTTTATACAACGTGATCAATCTCAAGTGTACTGTAGTGGTATGACAAAAATCCCTAGTTGTTAATATTGTTGTGTTTTGCAGTTGGCTGCTTTGGATTTTTAGTGTGGTTTTAGTCGTTTTAGTTTATGTCAGTTTATGTCATATTATACCTTCGTTTTTCACTTTTGTATTTTCTTGAGTGTGATAACTAATGTGTACCTAAGGAGTTAAAAAAAATGTGTAAAAGACATTGTCATTCCATAAACATGTACTGTAAATTTTATTTAATTATAATGAAATTATAACATTTAAATACTTAAGATTCATTATTTTGTAATGATTTATTTAATCCAATCATTAAATAATATTTTATTTATTTTGTTGTATTTATAGGATGCAGTCTAATCAAATACAAAATGGTCATTATTTAGATTAAGATAATATTTTATAATATGTATAAGTTAATGACCTTCATACAGATTTGAAACTGATCGTAGTTTTATTCGAACCATGCTCTAAAGTAGCTAGAGCAATACAGCTTCTACCAACCTATCAGTGGTACCAACTTAAATATTTTGATCACGTGGTATACACTTGAGATTGATCACTCTGTAATAAAGCGATTAGCTGATTTAATGAAGTTATTAACTAGTCAAGCTCCTATTATGTCGAACATTGTCAATTATCATCAATCACAACGACCATTAATTTGTTATTGGTTGTTAATTCTAGTGATTTTGTACAAAATTAGTTTTTAATTTTTATATACTCGGTTCGTGCATATTAGGTTTTGCCGTACTTTTATCTGTATTCGCAATGTCATATATGCGTCCATTCATTATAAGTAGTACTTTCTGATGTAGTTTTAATATCTTTAATTATAACTATTTATTGTATTTTATTATGTACCTTTTAGTATTTTAATTGGTATATGTGCATACTCACATCATTCATATTAAATTTTTGACAAACTTTACACCGATATTATTGTGTAATTGAATTTGGTTAAATGTGTAGTTTGAGTATGGAATATTTCACTGTTAGATTTCATCCGTAAAGAGTGTTCTGGAGAGTAATTTACAAAACTGTGTAATAATATTTAATCTATTAAAGATTTAGTTGTCCATTACTATCTAACTGTCATTACGGTTTCATATTTTATAATATGTTAACAAGTTCATTTCTTTTTAGTGACGACGATATCTGTCACTGCTATTAAAAAATGTTAATATTAAATATTGTATTAAACGAAAAATAAAAATACACGATTTCATCTAAAAAAATGTGTTTATTATGAATGAAAATAGTGAAAGTTTGCGTTTTCATACTTTAAATTGATGATTTACAGCACTATGTAGTAAGTGATTCCAATTTTGTAATATTCTACTTAAAGCTCAATTTGTGAGGAGTTGTAAGTAACATTAAAACGTTCAAAACATAGAATATGACTTCTAAAGTTTCGAAATAAATGCAAATGTTAAAATTTAAAGTACACGCTCACATCATTGCCGCATTTAATTTAATATTTAAAGTTTTCTAGGGCCAACCTATTGTTTAAGGTCCGAATTACTGTTGTTTTCTTTTCCATTTAGCTTCTGTAATTTCGGACGTTACTTGCAAGGAAACGACACCGGAAAGAAGTTATTTTCAGGTGAGATTATTGATATATTGATCGCTTGTTTACTTGGGTAAACCGAATTCTGAAAACTTTGTAAGATTAACGTAACTAATATCACTTTTCCTCCTTTTTTGTCGCTCGAGGATTAATTTAAGGTAATTTGGATCAATCATTCAATGTTATATTAAAATAATATTTATTTCTGTTTTATTAATCAATCCTTACGGGTATCTCTATTACTTGTCAAATTTATGTTACCATTTAGACCATTTATCTGTTTTTGATGGCGATTATAATTTGTGACCCCATTGTGTCTATTTATTCATAATTTTCTATGATTTATTTAGTTTTTCGTACTTCGAACTAAGGTAAATTACAAATATAACTATCTTGGAAGTACGTGCGTCCATTTTCCTGATTATTATTTTATTTTATTTCTGTATAATATTATGTATAATTATTTAACTGTATTAACCAATGCCTATTAGCACTGAACCACCGAGCCTTGGCTTTATAAATTTTGTTACCAATTAAAGTTACCGTAACAGGTTACTTTGAAGCTAATTCTAATAATTCAATTTCGGATTTAAGGCAATAAAGTGTGCTATGTTTGAGAAATATTCTCAATATTCTAAAGAAGCGTAAGTATGTGCCGTAGAGGTACAGATCTATGCAGACACTGGTACTAGGGTATCAACAAAGGCACATCCAGTTCTGTCACTAGTACATTAATGGAATGAGTTAAATGACAATTTTTGGAGCGAATGAAATTTCTCCAATAAGGGGATGTTTAATAGGAAAACAGCCATTATTGGAGTCGAGAAAATTTGATGCTTTTCGTCCTTGTAACCCACAGAGACGCTTTAACGTTAACGTTTCATGTGGTTTCATCTGCTCAAGAATTGTAGGCCCTGTATTTTATCAAGGTGCATTAACTGGTGAGAGGTGTGCCAAAATGTTAACCGCTATACTTCGGGACTTCTTGGATGACCAAAATTTAATCGATAGACATCAGATCTACTTTCAGCAAGATGGCACACCTGCTCGTAATGTTTGCCAGATTGATATTCTATTACAGGACCTTTTTGATGACAAATATTTATGAACTAACGGCCCTGTCCGTATGCCTCCTCAATCACCAGACATAACGTCTGTGAATCTTTTCTTTTATGGATATTTGAAGAATGTGGTATGATCTTCTGGAGGATCTCCACAAAATCATCATTCATGCTATCAGTAATATTGATGGCAGAACCAATGCCAAGGCCACGAGAAGTATTTTCAAGCGGGTTTCAATATGCTTGGAGCAAGAGGATGATGTTTTGAGCATCTAATTTAAATTTTGTTGTTTTTTTAAGTTAACTTAAAGCGGTATTGTTTCCCATCACGGATTACAACTGACACAGCCCTTGACGAATTTGAAAAAAACATCAATACCTTATTTTCTTATTTCAATAATCTAAACAAAACGAGTGGCGTTCCAACCGAAAATAGTAAGGATCTAGTTTATACCAGCGGTTTTATTCCTGTTTTCCCTTACGACCTGTTGATAAAAGAAAATAGTTCTCAATGTACAGTTTACTGTAGATAATGTTAAGTCACAGCTGACCTTTTTTTTTTGTTATATTTTAGACATTTATTTATTGTTATAAGATCCTCTTGGCGGGATATAATTGTACGATAAAGAATACTAAACTGGTTAACTCGAGCAGTAGTGAAAACCTCATCCTCATTAAGCTTCAACAGAAGTTTGACATTGTTTTTATACAACGTGATCAATCTCAAGTGTACTGTAGTGGTATGACAAAAATCCCTAGTTGTTAATATTGTTGTGTTTTGCAGTTGGCTGCTTTGGATTTTTAGTGTGGTTTTAGTCGTTTTAGTTTATGTCAGTTTATGTCATATTATACCTTCGTTTTTCACTTTTGTATTTTCTTGAGTGTGATAACTAATGTGTACCTAAGGAGTTAAAAAAAATGTGTAAAAGACATTGTCATTCCATAAACATGTACTGTAAATTTTATTTAATTATAATGAAATTATAACATTTAAATACTTAAGATTCATTATTTTGTAATGATTTATTTAATCCAATCATTAAATAATATTTTATTTATTTTGTTGTATTTTATAGGGATGCAGTCTAATCAAATACAAAATGGTCATTATTTAGATTAAGATAATATTTTATAATATGTATAAGTTAATGACCTTCATACAGATTTGAAACTGATCGTAGTTTTTATTCGAACCATGCTCTAAAGTAGCTAGAGCAATACAGCTTCTTACCAACCTATCAGTGGTACCAACTTAAATATTTTGATCACGTGGTATACACTTGAGATTGATCACTCTGTAATAAAGCGATTAGCTGATTTAATGAAGTTATTAACTAGTCAAGCTCCTATTATGTCGAACATTGTCAATTATCATCAATCACAACGACCATTAATTTGTTATTGGTTGTTAATTCTAGTGATTTTGTACAAAATTAGTTTTTAATTTTTATATACTCGGTTCGTGCATATTAGGTTTTGCCGTACTTTTATCTGTATTCGCAATGTCATATATGCGTCCATTCATTATAAGTAGTACTTTGGCTGATGTAGTTTTAATATCTTTAATTATAACTATTTATTGTATTTTATTATGTACCTTTTAGTATTTTTAATTGGTATATGTGCATACTCACATCACATTCATATTAAATTTTTGACAAACTTTACACCGATATTATTGTGTAATTGAATTTGGTTAAATGTGTAGTTTGAGTATGGAATATTTCACTGTTAGATTTCATCCGTAAAGAGTGTTCTGGAGAGTAATTTACAAAACTGTGTAATAATATTTAATCTATTAAAGATTTAGTTGTCCATTACTATCTAACTGTCATTACGGTTTCATATTTTATAATATGTTAACAAGTTCATTTCTTTTTAGTGACGACGATATCTGTCACTGCTATTAAAAAATGTTAATATTAAATATTGTATTAAACGAAAAATAAAAATACACGATTTCATCTAAAAAAATGTGTTTATTATGAATGAAAATAGTGAAAGTTTGCGTTTTCATACTTTAAATTGATGATTTACAGCACTATGTAGTAAGTGATTCCAATTTTGTAATATTCTACTTAAAGCTCAATTTGTGAGGAGTTGTGACGTAACATTAAAAACGTTCAAAACATAGAATATGACTTCTAAAGTTTCCGAAATAAATGCAAAATGTTAAAATTTAAAGTACACGCTCACATCATTGCCGCATTTAATTTAATATTTGAAAGAGGGCTATAATTTTTCTAACTTTATTAATAAAAATGGCAATTGTGTGAATTATGGTTAATCCAATTGAGTCATTTTTCATGAAAAACGCATTAATAGTTTTGAAAGCGTAATTATATTTGATCATAATTACTTTAATTACCCATTCTTTAATATAGAATTCAAAGGTAGGTTTGGTGATGAAATTGTCGCAAATTAACGCTAGTCTTAACTGTTTTGATTCAATGCCAATAGCTCTAAAGACATTAAAAAAAATTGTGATCAGCTTCCGTGTTTCTAAATTTGTATAAAGCACTTAAAATCGCTACTGTCATTCGCCGATTTTTGGGTAATAAAAATTCTATTTTCATTTATGAGTGAGTATGACACTGGTTGAATTTCTAATTTTTTTGTATTTATCTAATTCAGAATCCAATACTCGAATAGTATATTAAAAATTTAATTTACCTTAGATTAATAATTGAATAAACTCCAAATAAATAATTAACACTAAAATTTAACCAGGTATAACAACACAAACAAAACTTCATAAACGCGAATGATTAGTGTATTTCCGTTGCGGACGGAAACGACGCCGGGCGTCTCGTACGTTTCATAGACGGCTAAAACCGAAAGTTGACTGCACGCCTGCAGCCACGGCGCCCACTGGCGTCCATACGCACGCGCGCCTTTTACGCATCAACGACACTATGATTATTTCACCTACTGAACGAAAACATTATTAAGGGTTATTTATTTTTTCTAGATGACGCGGTCATTCTTGTGAAAAAGTGGGTATGAAAGCGAAACGAACAATATAATCCAACCCTTTAGTATGAATGGAATTTACTATTAACAGTACAGAATACGTACTTTTTACTTTATCGTGGGGAATATCAAAATTGTTTGGAGCATTTATTATGAGCATTGCGTTAAACTAACGTAATTATCTGAAATTATTATAAACTTATTGTACATTTCAATCGTTTTATATTAAAATATAAGTTTTGTTATGAACGAATAAGTTCAAAAGTAAATATGTAAATATAAATAAATATATTATACCGCGAAATTCATAGATCTTCCTAATAATAAAGTTTTTGGACTATATATAATACTATTTATTTCAATATTGCTAAACTTTGATATAAAGGGTGGAAAAAAGTATCGAAAAATAGCTAGAATTTTTTTACATGCCTATATAATATTTTTAATAGTACTAATGTTTTAAATACAATATAATTCGACAATTTATTTTTTAACGTGTTACGATGCAACATGTATCGTTTTCGAGAGAAAATGTATAAGTAAAACAATGACAAGTAGTTATGGTAACAAACCATTTAGAATGAGTCTATAAGATCAACCTGTTCGTTCATTAAAGATACTTTCTGTTTATGTATCAAAGTTCCTAAGTGTTTGTCCAATATAAACAGAATTACAGAACGTGCAGTTCAATTAAAAATACCAGACTTCAAAATGTCATTAGTTAAATCTTTGGAATTAAACATTTAAGAACATTGGTATTAACTTTGAAAGCTACTTTCAGTTTTTTCTTCTTTTGTAATATGTGACTATAATGGGTGCAGCAATGCTAAACAAGAAAGTATTGTGGTCGAAAAAATATCGAAAAAAATAAGTTGCGTTATTTTGATGGTTTATGACTCCTGAACCCGAAAAAAATTTTAGAAAATTTTCAAAACGTCTGTGTCGTGTGTGGTGTGTGGTGTGTAGATTTGTGGTGTGTGTGTATGTGTGTGTGTGTGTGTGTGTGTGTGTGTGTGTGTGTGTGTGTGTGTGTGTGTGTGTGTGTGTGTGTGTGTGTGTGGGTGGGTGGGTGGGTGGGTGCTGGTGGGTGCGGGTGAGGTGCGGGTGTGGGTGCAGGTGCAGTGGGGTGGGGTGCAGAGGGTGCGTGCGCGTATGTGTGCGTGTTCGTGTGTGTGGTGTGTACGTGGGTTGGGTGGTGGGTGCGTTCGTGCGTGGTGGTGGGTGCGAGCGTGCGTACGTTCGTGCGTGCAGCGTGAGTGCGTGTGTCCCTGCGTGTGTGCATGCGTGCTTACGTGCATGCGTGCGTGCGTACGTGCGTGTGTGTGTGTGTGTGTGTGTGTGTGTGTGTGTGTCTGTGGTAGCTCACCAGCTGAAGCTATACGAACCATTTTGATGAAATTTGGAGTGAAGGCCTACGAGACGATTATGTCCACAAAACAAGCTTTGAAACACAATAAGTATACTGGGGGTGAAAATAAGAATGTTATTTTAGGGGTAAATTTTAACATAGAATATTGAAATTCAAGTCATCAATAACTCGTAGAAATATATATTTCCGACACCATTCAAGATGTAAAAGAATTGGAAATAGACATGCGTACTTAAATAAACGAAATTTCTTTACGTAATAAATTATGGCACAAATTTACCTACATTTAAGAGGTCGAACTTAAGAAATTATTCGAAATTGATTTATCAAAAATTCTCCGCAAGCACTTTTTTATATTTTTTTATATTTTCTAGGCAACCAGCCACTCTTATGAATGCAGCTAACCTGTTTCTTCTAAAGCTACTAGTATAGGAGATATGAATTTTCAAATATTTAATATTGATATTGTTATAACTTTCTAACTATTTCCGGTTTTTCCGGAAATTGAAAACATTCCTAGTATTGCTGGTATAACATACACATATTCTTACTTTATTTGAAAGGGAGCGAAATTTGCTTTAAAATGATATGACATAGTCCATAATTATCTTGAAAGATAAGCGAGATATCTATTTTTAACTTTCAACCTACGTATATATGTTTTACAACTTTCTGCCCAGTTTCGTCAAGATCGGTCATGATGTATGGATGTCTCGAAGGGAGAGGGTTTATTAGGGTCAGTTTTTGGTTTTTATTAAATATTTCTAAAACAGCTGAATAGCAAAGATATAAAAATACCCCATATATTTTGTAGTATTTTGCAAGAAAGTCCTGTAATGTACTAGCATTCTCCTAGTTTAATTATGACGTCATAATTAAAAGACGACATGACCACACATGACGACAACCACTTCTATCTGATGCGCTCATACACCCCCAGGCCGGACGTTCAGATTGAAGGACCTAAGGGCAGGCCACGACCCCTGGCTTCTGATTGGTCCGTTTTCGTGGCCATTTTTGTTTTGACGACTATTCTTGTTTTGGTGGCCATTTTCTGGGTGTGGCTTGTGGATCATTTTTTTTGTCCGCCATTTTTGTAATTGTTATAGCGGGAAAACTTGAAATTTGAGACAGTGTTACAATAAGGGGAACCCGATCTCGTAAGACAGCTATACACATATGTGTACACGCGTTGGTTAAAAAACATAAAAAATTAAAGTAATGTAGATAACAATGCCATTACACAACATATTTTTTAAAATAATTTTGTATTAATAAATTACTCAATCTCCCTTGCCTACACTTCCACATCTTTCCTATACCCCTATCCGTGAGCACCATATGTACACCAAGCGCCTTCTGAAGTTCATTTAATCCAAAGAAACCTCTGTGAAGACAGGAACAAAAGATAGCACTAGAAAAACACAAATGTATTCAAATACCCATATATGTCCATTTAAGATTATTATTCACAGAAAAAAAAATTATTGCGCCATTGAGACCTACCGTTCACAATTTCCTAGGACTTTGGGTCGATTCTCTAATACCTACTACATGTGCACCAAGCGCCGTCAACCTAGGAAGTTTATTTAAACTAAAACCTTCTTTACAGGAAAATAATTATTGCGTCCTACTGGCCTACAGTTTCACATTTTCATTTTTAACGTAATTCACGAATAGAATATGTTACAGGTATACTAAACGCCGTCAACTTAAAATGCCGTTGTGGGATTCATTTAATCTAAAACACCCGTTATATGAAAAACAAATTACTGCGCCCTTCAGACCTACCGTTTCACATTCTCATTTTTAGGGTAATTCTCCCATAGTGTATACTACAGGCCACCAAGCGTCGTCAACTTAGAAGGCTGTTCTAGAATTCATTTAGCGTAGAACGCCCTTTACAGAAAAAAAATTATTGCGTCCTTCTGACCTACTGTTTCAGATCTCCCTGCATAGAACAGTTTTCTAAGAGCATACACTACATGTACACCAAACGCCTTTAATTTAGAATTCCTCATGTAGGGTAAACATCTTCTACAGAAAAAATTACATTTACATACTTAAAGCAACTTTCAGATGCGAGACTAACATTCTGAATCATGACATCCGTTTCTTTGCATGCGGTTATGCATCCGCCGTTTAATGAACAACCCGCCGGAACTTGCTCTCTGTCTTCGCCCCTTGTCGATCCCCCTGATTGTTCGTGATGCCATCTACTGGTGGATTTTTAAAACTAATAAATGGTTTCTGTAACAGAGGTTGATCGTGGCTCCATCGAGTAGTAATATATCTTAAAAGTGGATTTAACTGTTATGGCGGGAAATTTGGAATAGTATTCTAATAGGGGAACTGCATACTATCTCATAAGACACCGTTAGGACCTTTAAACTTTTCACATAGTCTAAGCCCCACTGCAGCGCCCCCTTGTTTGTTTATGATGCCATCTAGTGTTGTTTTGTAAAAAGATAATTGTAGATTTCTGATCGTGGTTCCATCTAGCGGTATATTTTAAAAGTAGTGGAAGGCTGCGGAAAAACTTAAAGTTTTAAATATAATTCCGAAACTAGGGTCTCATGAGAAATTTTCTATAATTGATATCCCAGTAATAAAAAGATAGAGGGGTTTTTAATAATTTATTATGAGTAAACCAATACCTATAGAACATGATTTTATAAAACGAATTAATTAATAATAATACACAGATACCGACGTGGGTTTATAAATTACATAATATTACTATTTTTAAGATTACATACAACCATACCTTATGTATCAGCAGAAGCCTCATCACCCCCCCTTATCTGTTAGATCTACAGATATCTCTAATATCTTCAGCTGTGGGTTCATAATAGGGCGAATACAATTATGTTGTTGTAGATGAAATCACAACTTGAAAGTTACTAACGCAACAACAAAAATGCTTTTTATTTTATTTTTATTTTTACCATTAGACAGCCTCAATAATTACATAAGTTGTGAAGTCTTACAACAGGTTCAGAGCAGTTGAATGAAATGAAAAGAGAATGTTGTTTTGTGTAACACCTGGGGCATACAAGCGCTGTATAAAATCCAACGGTAGAATTATCATCTTCTTCAGGTTGTGATCCATAGTTATTGAAACAAATTATTCATAATACCCCCAAGTAATGGTCCTAACAGAAGGGGTTAGAAATGCACCAACCTTTTGTACAAGAAACTGTTTCTTCCTTTTTACAGACTGAAAGAGTCCCTATCTCTGATCACTTGACCGAGGTGCAAGACCTTTTAAAATGTTGTGTGCACACTCGCAGATACATTGGACCTGCTTGCTATCCAAACATATCGGTGTTTTTGCTTAAAACGTTAGCCATCATATATGATGTAACCTTTATGAATTATGACTGTGAGGCTTAAATCATTTCTTCGCTATGTACACAGTATGTCCCCGGATTGAGTTTACAAGAGGTGTGATTGTCCAGCAATTTTCGAATTGGAATTTCATATTTTGCCCTGCTTGGTCTGAAACTTATTTTTAGTTTACTTTCGATTTCTGAAAGTCAAGTAGGCCTTTACAGTTGAGCAAGAACTATTTTAGTTCTAGGTAAACTACCTTTTCCGTTCACAGTACGCCAAAGTGTTACTAATAAAAGTTGTTCAGAATGCAAAGTTATGACGTTATCAGAATGATTTGCCTACTTTGATAACATCCAGTATTGGTCAGTTTCCTTTTGTGTCAATTTTCAACTTCGTTTTGTGTTAGCTTGACTTTAAAGAAACAAATCTACAATTGAAATTACAATCATACTTGAGATGGGTTAATGATCACAAAAACAAAAAAATATAAGAAATTTTTAAGTAAATTATTAAAACAAAAAACAAATATTAAGTTATTCTATTAACCATCTCAGTTCCTTAAAACCATTCCGGATATCCTGAATTGGTATATATCTCGACATCATTGGGTAAATTTTAGGCATACACTAGTTGTTTTAAACGTCTCCACAAATAAAAATCGGCAATAGCCTAATCTGAGCCCCTCGGGGCCCATAAAACTGGACCATTCCTACCCATCCAACGGTGACCAAATTTACGGTTTAACCAATTCACAACAATTTCTGAATAATGCGCCGGACAATCATCGTGTTGGAAATACATTGACAGCCGATAATTGAAAGGCAACTCACCTAAAGCGCCATCGAAGAAATTGTCTAGCATATTTAAGTATGTAGCATACATACTTAAACATGTATGCTAAACGTTGTTATCAAAAAAATATGGCCCTATTATTCCATAATACGAAATAGTACACTATACATTGACTTTGACTTTAACAAAATATTGCCGATGGTTTGCAATTTTAAAAAAAGGATTAGTGTTACTCCATATCAAACATGTTGCGAGGAAACAGTTCTGCTGGTAGAACATGTAGCTTCGTCGGAAAACAAAATGTTTTGATAAAAATAACGATTACTTGATATTTTGGTTCCTATCCACATTCCATAAACAGAAATCTAGACGTTCTGCTTCGTCTCCTGATTCAAAATTATGATTAAAAATGGGTTTGAAGGGATAAATCTTCCGGTCTTTCAAAACTCGTTATATGAGTGATTTACTAATGCCTAAGCGAAGCGACCGCTTCCTCAAAGACAGTTTTGGATCATTTTGAACCGAATCTAAAATGAGCAGAGTAGCGGCATTGTCTTCATTATGTATTCTCTTAGGTTTCTACACATTTAGTACTGAGGTAGTTCGTAAAAATTTCTTAATAAGCTTCAGTGCACCCATACGTGATACATAAATATCTGAAAATTTTTCATTAAATTTTTTAATCACGTTACGATAACTTTTTCCACGTCCATAACATTACTAAATATACGTTCTGTTCTAACGTTAGCATTTTTATTGTAAAAATATTGTCATTACTTTGCAATGAAAATCAGATTTGTGATATTACTTCAACGATATGAAAGATAACGACACATGGCATACTGCAATAAACACTTGACATGTAACCGAAGTTTTTTGTTTTTGTAATTATTAAGCCACCTCATGTTATTATTGCTATTTTAATTGCAATACTGACCAATACTGGATTTTATCAAAGTAGGCCGATCATTCTGAAAATGTGCATAACTTTTCATAGTGAACAACTTTTCTTAGTAACACTTTGGCGTACTGTGAACAGAAAAGGTAGTTTACCTACAGCTAAAACAGTTTGCTTAACTGTAAAGGCCTACTTGACTTTAAAAACTCGAAAGTAAACTAAAAATAAGTTTCAGACCAAGCAGGGTGGAATTCCAAAGTATGAAATTCCAAATCGCAAGTTTCTGGTCAATCATACCTATTGTAAGCCAATCCGGGGACATACTGTGTGTATGTGTATATGTATATATATATATATATATATATATATATATATATATTTGACAAATACCTTGAGGCCCGATTATATCTGTTCTATATAGAAGCAAGTCCGGTGTAATCTGTCTTGGTAAACGTTTATTTGGGCTATGTCACGCGGATTCTTAAACAAAATTATGTAATGAGCGTTGAGAGAAATATCTATTTGTCCACGTCCTTGGTGAAATATGTTTTGCGGTCATAAAAACACACTTCAGTTTTTATGATGACAGCTCTTTGTAAAAATATCCACTACCGAATCGTTAGTTTCCCGCATTATATCGTCAATTATTATCAAGACCGGTTTTTCACCGTCAAACTGCTCCATAAACCCTTCTGAAATTTCTTTTTAGAAAATTTAAGATCAAATACGATTTTCCACAACGTGGTGATCCCCCAATTATTGCGGAAGTGTGATGCTTAGATTGACCCTCCATGTTGAGTCTCAAAACAATACTAATCGCCACTCTGACATCACCTTCTCTTAAATACCGACTAAAAAATCTGTAAATGTTCCCTATGCGGGCACCATACTATTTCAAATTCTCTGCCATACCAGTTAAATGTACTTTTAAAATACACTACTAGATGAAGCCATGATCAATCTCTATTACAGAAAACATTCATTAGTTTTAGAAATATACCAGTAGATGTCATCACAAACAACAATCGGCGACCCGAAATGAAGTTCCGGAGGGCTACAGTTGCCTTATGAGATAGCATGCAGACCCCCTTATTAGAATACTATTCCAAATTC
Source organism: Vesta saturnalis (assembly GCA_036346205.1). NCBI lineage: Eukaryota > Metazoa > Arthropoda > Insecta > Coleoptera > Lampyridae > Vesta > Vesta saturnalis. The sequence goes on from JARFJB010002220.1 coordinate 843,386, forward strand.
CTATTCTTCCCGCCATAGTAAACAAGGAGGCCTGAACAGGGGGTAAATACCCGAAAGTAAGTTCCGGAGCCCTATAGCTGTCTTATGAGATAGCATGCGGGCCCACTTATTAGAACACTATTTCAAATTTCTAGTTTTCCCGCCACAATGAACAAGGGGACCCGAACAGGGGGGCGAAGACTCTAAAGGAAGTTCCGGAGGCCTACAGTTGTCTTATGAAATAGTATGCAGGCCCAGTTATTGGAACACTATTCCAAATTTCTAGTTTTCCCGCCATAGTAAACAAGGGGGCCCGAACAGGGGGGCGAAGACCTGAAAGGAAGTTCTGGAGGCCTATAGTTGTCTTATGAGATAGCATGCAGTCCCCCTTATTAGAATACTATTCAAAATTTCTATTTTTCCCGCCATAGTAAACAAGGGGGTCTCAACAGGGGATAAAGACCCGAAAGTAAGTTCCGGTGTCCTATAGTTGTCTTACAAGATGCAATCGGGTTCCCTTATTATAATACTATTTCAAATTTCAAGTTTTCCCACATAGTAAATAAAGAGCCAGAATAGAGGGGCGAAGATCCGAGAGCAAGATCTGGAGTCCCGTGTCATCACCGGTATGTAGTGTGCAGGCGGAAAAACCACATCTTTATGACTCCCGTAAGCATAGTTTTCTGAAGTAATATTTATTATACGCATAAGCGGAGATAAAACATCACCCACAATTTGCGGTTCAACAATGTCGCAATAAACAAACATCTGAGTTGGTAATCCTATCCATATAGTGTTAGGTAAGGGCATTGGTTCCAGCTATGTTCTGATACGGACGATAACCCAATTGTAAGGCTAGACGTTGTAAGAATCCGAATAGCGAGAACTGAGTTTTTAATTTCGTTGTGACGCGCTTCGTTAGATTATAATATTTGATTGTTAGCAATTACTTATTAGTACATGGTTATTTAGCTCATTGGCAATTTCTTCTATGTTGGCATAATTTCCCGAAGCGAAACGTATCGCGTACCAGCCATCTTCAATATAAATGATCATCGCGTTGTCGCGTTGAAAATATTCAGTGGCCATTTTTAATATCGTTTCTAGCACGTTCTCTCCAGGTGGCTCTGTTCTATAATAAATTAAATTGTATGTCGCACTTACAGAGGCGAAAGAACATGGGTACTGAATTTTCGAAATGCCTACAACCCACGACCCCGTTAATCTTATCCGCTTTGGCAGCTGCGTAATAAAACTTGACGTGATATTACCTGGAAAATACGTCACAGAGCTATTACTCAATAAGGTAAGATAGAACTCCATTTTTATATATCTCTCAACTGAGAAGCTAACACCCAGCTATTAAATTTGTCACTGTATCCACGCTTCTTGACCAGGTATTGTTTACATCGCCCGCGGCCCTTCTGTGCTAGAATCTTATCGACTTTGAATAGAGTATCTTTATCAACCGCAAAAACCTGCACTTCTTCTTCGTAAAAGGTACCCTCAACAGGATCGTTATTAAGATCTATTATTCGATAAACTGGTGGTCTTCTTTTTATCACCGCACTAATTGTAAAAACTTCCTCGCTCCAATTTGTTTCATATCCCTTCTCAAAGGTGTACTTAGTTCTGGCGACTCTGACATGCTCACTGACTTTATATTTAGGCTGACGTACTGGACCTAAACCTTTCGCGTACAGGTTATTCCACACTTCCAAAATGTTTTTATCGTTTACAGCCGCAGGGGCCATCTTTATACTTGAATGAGGGCTATTGTTATAAGTAGTCACAAGTCTTTCGAGTACATCAATATACCTGTAGGAATTTTTGTAAGTGAAATATCGCCACATCTTTGTTTTCAATATTTTATTAAATCTTTCAACTACAGATGCTTTTACATCAGGGTTATTTGTTACATAAAAATTGATATTTTGTTTCTTGAAAAAGTTTTGTACACTGCTCGGCACAAACTCTTTGCCTTTATCCGTCTGTAGATTTGCCGGAGTATTGTCGCAATCCTTAAAAATATCAGCGAATGCTTCAATTACGATGAGACTGCTTTCGTTTTAAGTGCTCTCGCCCATGCCCTCTTACTAAATACATCAATTACCGTTAGTATGTAGTTGTATCCACTATTGTGTTTACTTAAAGTTCGCATATCACAAAGATCCGCTTGCCACAACTCGTAAAGGTTACTCACTATATTTTTTTTTGACTGGTTTATGTACCGTATAAGCTTCCTGTGCCTGCAGCCAATTTTTCACTTCACCATATTTTTTTATCTTTTACAGCATTAGTTAAAAGTGTAATACCAGCGAACCCTGCCGGGTGAGAGGGGTCATAGTATACAACATCCATGTTATGTCCGCCACGAATCCCAATCTAGTGAAATTCCTCTTCTTCTTCTTTGGGAGATTCTTCTCGGTGTTTCCCGCGTTTTACTATCAGCATCGTAATTCTCACCTATAGTTGTTGTGAGGGTCCGTTCAACGCTGGGTGATACAGAAACATCATGTCTTTGCGTACTTCCGATAAACTCTCGTGGTATATTTATCTCTTTAATGTACGTCTCAGACTGACGACAACCGCGCGGGTTTGTAGTTTTTCGTTTTTCGTGAACCAGATCAATAATGTTGGAATGTGGTATGATCTCGCCTTTTATTGTGACAGTACCCCTTTTATCCCAAAATACATCACTGCTCGTATTCAGTATACGTAAGAAAGCCTCGCCTTTTCTCTTATATGAAGACGGAAGTGTTGATACTATTTCATAGTCAGCTAGACCTTTGCGTTGCGGTAAATCTCTAATATCATCAGCAACAGCGACACCGCTGATTGTTATGCTGGTGAGCTGACGTAACTGATTGGAAAAGTGTAGATACCTTTGTAGAACTTGGATATACTGCTGCCATTTGTCATGGTCAGTCATTTTGGTATTTAAAACTTTATCCATATCGCTACCCAGCTGCGTTAAAATGTTGTTTGGTGTAACATCTGGCACATGTAAGCGTTGTATAAAGTCTATCGGTAGAATAATCATCTTCTTCAGATTGTGGTTCATGGTTATTGAAACAGATTACTCAGGATTCCGCCGAGTAATGGTCCTAACAGGAGTGGTAGAAATGCACCACCTTTCTGTACACGAAACTGTTTCTTCTTTTTTATCGACTCGGCTGTCTGTGCCAAGCCTCTTAACGTGTGCTTATGTTGAGAGAGTCGCTGCTTCTGATCAGCTGACAGAGGTACACGACCTTTTAAAATGTTATGTGCACACTCACAAACACACTCCACCTGATTGCTAAACATTTCAATAAAGCGTCATGTTGACTTTTACTTAATCTGGCTAATGCATACAGGATATCAGTGTTCTCGCTTAAAACGTCAGCCATCATATATGATGTAATCAAAGACTGTAAGGCTTAAAACCTATTTTCGCTAGATATACCTGGCAGATATCTTGAGGCCCGAATATGTTTGTTCTATAACGTAGCACATCCCGTGTATTCTGTTTTAAATCGAACAATAAATATCCGTGCGGGTTTGAAGTGGCATCTTGGTACGCGGCTTCTAAAAATTTCGGGTTGTCCGGCGAAGTCTGTCTTACTAAATGCTGTATCTGAGCTCTGTCACGTGGGTTCTTAAACAAAGTTATGTAATGTGCGTTGAGAGAAATATCCCGCTATCCACACGTCCTTGATGAAATATGTTCTGCGTTAAGAAAAACACACTTAGATTTCGATTGATTTGTAAAAATATCAACCACAGAGCCGTTAGTTTCGCGCATTAATTCGTCAATTATTATTAAGATAGGTTTTTCTCAGTAATACTGTTCCACATCAGGTAAACCCTTTTGAAATTCCACAGAGAGCTCTTTGAATAAAGGCTGCCACTCACTGTAAAACCAGAAAGCTGTATCGCAGGCAATTTCGATATTTTTTAGAAAATCCCACAACCTGACAGACCCGCAACTATCGCCGAAAAGGGGTGCTTAAACTGACCTTCCATCTTGAATCGCTAAACGATACTAACAGATACTCTACCAGCAACCTCGTTTAAATAGACTAAATAACATCCTTTTCAATCAGAGCGCTAGGCCCAGAAACAAAATGATCCACAAGATAATTACCAAAAATAGTTGTCACCCTACCCTAGCCCAAAGACCAACTTCAGGTCCAACACCAACCCCAAGACCAATCCCAGGTCCAGCCCCAACCCCAAGACATAGACTAAGTCCAAGACCAGCTCCAAGCTCCAAGACCAAACTCAATCTCGAGATATAAAATACGCCCCTCACGTGAGCAAGTACAAAAAGGGACGACAAAAACGACCAGCAAAAAGGCACTTAATACAAACAAAAAGTGTTGAAAACTCCATCAAAGGTTATACAAGGTCTCCAAAAAGGAACCATAAAATAAGGCCGACAAAAAAATTGCTGCCAAGAAGACCATAATTAGGGTTGAAAATTCTATCAAGGGTTGAAAAAGACCTCCGAAAAAAAACCATAAAAAATAAGGGTGGAAAATACGTCCCTCAACTAAGCGAGTAAAAACAAAAAGGCCTTTAGGGTTGAAATTCCCATCAAGGGTTGAAAAAGGCCACCGAAAGGAAACCATAAAAAATAATAGTGGAAAATGCGATTTCCCACGTGGGGACATCCTTGTGACGTCAAAATCCAAGATGGCGCATGGTGTCCCCTTTCTACTCTGACAACTCAAATGTTAAATAAACTAGATGATGTATATGTTATCTAAGCACGCGTTGAAGTCGAAAATCTAGCTTTAAGAAATGGTCGCCGGCAGAGACTAAATAATATGCATATTCTTGAATTTCCTCCGTTAGATATCAATTATCTAAAAGACTTACCTAGCCCTCATATATACAAGATAAACTACAAAGAGACGAACCTAATATTTTAGAAATTGATGAATTAAGAGAGGAATCCAATTTTCTACATTTTAGAATCTGCTCTAGATTTAGAAACGGAACTAAGTGTATGTTGTGGTTGACATACGAAGAGGCACCTAATGAAGACAATCCTGCAGTTTTCTACCACTACTGCACGTGTCCGTCCGCTGCAAGAACTTGTGCACATATTGCAAGGATTTTGTGTTTTTTTGGATATGCTAGGCACCAGAATAATATATTTCCATCAACGCGTCTACTAAATTGTGTTGAGGATGCTGAAAACCGCTTATTGCCAAAAAATATTATTTTTGGCTACATACAGGGTGTCCGGTGAGGAACTGTACAAACTGAAATGGTATGTTTCTTGGGTCAATTTAAGTAAAAAAAGTCCCATAAACATAGGTCTGATTCGCAATAGTTACCCAGACACAAGCGTTTAAAGTTTATAAATGATCACATATTTTTTCAAAAGTAATGATTATTAGTCAACTGGAAAAACAAAACCGAAACAATCTGTCATTTATTCGTTTGTGTTCTAATAATGACAAAGTGGATTGTAGTAAATTAAGTGTAATACGTTCCTCAAACAAAAAAGGTCCAATAAGTTGATCGTCAATCATACCACACCATACATTAACAGAAAATCTGCGCTGAAAGTTAGCTTCTGTTGTACCATGTGGATTTTCATCAGACTACAAATGAGAATTGCGTGTATTGTTCACTCCATCTCTAGTAAATTGCGCCTCGTCACTAAATAAAATGAATGGAACTAGTTGTGGATTTTCTTGTAGCCACTGGCAGAAATTCAATCGCAAAGCAAAATCTCCAGGTTCAAGGTGCTGAACGTTTTGTGTATGATAGGGATACAAAAGCCCATCATGTAATGTTTGCCAAACTGACATACGGGGGACTCCCGTTCGAGAAGAAATTCTTCTAACACTCAACCCTGGACTCCGATCAACCATCTGTAGAATGTTTTCTTGCTCATTCACATTTAACTCCACAGGACGATCAGATCTTATTGAAACTGATGGAAATGAACCATGAGTTCGAACGTGTTGAAACACAGAAGAAAAGGTTTGGTGATTTGAATCCTCCTGTTGGGAAATCTTCGTTCATATTCTAACGGCAGCTCTCGCATTTCCATCACAAAATCCATAAATGTAAATGATGTCAGCATACTCTTCGTTAGAAAATTGAAAAGGCATTTTAAATTTAAATTACACTTAATTTACTACAATCCACTTTGTCATTATTAGAACACAAACTAATAAATGACAGATTGTTTCGGTTTTGTTTTTCCAGTTGACTAATAATAATTACTTTTGAAAAAATATGTGATCATTTATAAACTTTAAACGCTTGTATCTGGGTAACTATTGCGAATCAGACCTATGTTTATGGGACTTTTTTACTTAAATTGACCCAAGGAACATACCATTTCAGTTTGTACAGTTCCTCACCCGACACCCTATATATTAGCAAAAAACTTTCAAAAATATTTAAAAGGGACTTTTTGGTAAGGAATTTAGAAATTTCGGGATCTTGAACTTCAACACCCTATATATCGAAAACTAGGCAGAAGATAGAATTTGGCCCATGAGGACTTTTGATCAGAACATCAAGTACTATTACATATCAAAAATTCAGACAACTTGACGGTGCTCTCGTGTGCATAAGAAAAGTGCGTGGTCCTTTGCCTAAAGCATGCAGATTAGGAAATAATTGTACCGTTATAATGACCGCAACCGTACTTAAAGGTAATTATGATAAGCGAAGCAATTATATGCACAATGCAAACAAAAATTGCTAAGGTCACTTTTAGGAAAATCAATAGTATTTTGTAAAAATACAAAATATAGAAAAAAAGTTTGAAGCGAATTAAAATTGAGATCGGTCATTTCGACCGCATCCGCATCCGTAACAAAAACTTGTGTTTGTTTCAGATTTGTTCCTATTTTATTTTACATTAAACATCAAAAATTAATTAAATTTTAGCATTCAAACCAAATTTTACTTTATGACGTATTTTGGCTTTATTTTATTAATTCTTTAAACATCAACACCTAACGTGTCGTACAAAATTGGATTGTTCATTAAAATTTCATACGGCAATTCCGGCAACGCAAAACTTCATTTCCCTTCAGCACGTTTATATAAAAAGCTGAATAAACTTTTTGTTTTAAATTGCGTTGTACGTGGAACAAACGTTTAATCAATAATGTATAATTTTTTTAGTATACTACTTAAGAGTTAATAATGTGCACTATTGTGAGCTTTTTTTTCCGGTCTGTAACATAATTTCCGTGGTTGAACTGCATCTTTCCAGAAAGAACTATTAACCTGAATATTTTTTAACATCTTAAATATTTTGTGAAAAGGTCGAACTTTTAAAAATGAAATTCAAGGGTCAGCAAACCTTATCACGTTGATATAATTAATAAATGTCACTTTCGTATTGTCATACTTCTCCAAAAAGTAAAGAATATTCGTCTTTCGATGCTTAGGCCGCAGTCAATATTATTAATATTATTCGTGAACCATAGTTTACATTAGTACATTCGTTTTTTTCCATAAAATAAGTTATCTGGTGTGGAATAAACCACGACCTTCCCACCTAAAAAAGGGAAATCAAAAGAAATGAAATCATTTTAATGATATCCAATAATGTTTTAGGATAATTTTACAACTTCTGTTGTAATACGTTTAGCAAAAATAGGGTACATTGTTAAAACAACAGTAATTTATGTCAAATGGGTGCTTAAACGTTCAACTCAAATGGAGTCGCTATATAAAAAAAAATTACACAGCCGCCCGCTGCTACAAAAATATCGATAATACAGTTTAAGTATTTTCAATCATATTTAATTAATTTTTGACTTATTTGACTCTGCATTAAGAAACTTTATCAAAAAAGTTATGTAAAATTATCTTCAAAAAGAATGTTCGCACATTTTCCTATAAAGTTTATCGTTATTCAGATACTGAAAATATCTGGTGTGAGACAACACACGACCTTCCCACAAAGCGGAAATTAAAAGAAAAAAAATGAAACAATTTTAATTAAAATTTCTTAGGAAAACTAAGCAACCTATTTTTTATGCGTTCATAACGAAGACAGACAACCCTGTAAAAATCAGCACAATAATCTATGTCAGAATGACATTTCAAACATTATGTCAGATAGAGATTAATAGACATAAATACACGTTAACTTAATAAAAAATTCCAAAACCGTCCGCTTCTCTATCAATAATACACACACGCACCCCTGTAAAGGGTCTTATGATTGTTTTACAAATTGTCGATTTGATTTCAACCCTTATGCTCCTGTTGTGCCATACTCTGTCATTTAAGCATCTCGGTATTTTTGCAGATTTCGTTGTCTATTCCCTTACCTCTGGTTCAACATCACCATAACTAGACAGTTCTAAATCTAGGTGTAGATCGTCTTCGCTTTCTGCAACTAGTGCTGCGTCGTCAGCATATATTAATTTATTTTTCTCCCATTTCATATCCTCTCAATGTGCGCACTTTACTTGTTATTGCATCTGTGATGATGTTAAAGAGAAGGGGGCTGAACGAGCCTCCTTGGCCAACACCATTCCCAAACGGTATCGGTCTAGTTAGTACCTCATTTATCTTCGCTTGAATGTGGTTTGCCGTATTCTCTGTAGTCTTGATCAGATCCATGGGATTTATTTGTTGTAAAGAAGATGTATGTCGTCTTTTAATTGGATACGATCAAATGCCTTTATCAAATCAACAAAACAGGCTTATTATATACAATAGATTTCTCAAATATCTGTCTTAAAAGAAGGACAGTTATAATGTAAGTGGTCGAACTGGTTATCGTAATAATATAATTGGTTGTAAATAAATGAATAAAGAAATAAGTTCTCCGAAAACACAAATCGTTAAACTAACTGCAGATACTAACCATTCACCACAAATAATGCCTTTAATTCAGTCGGTAGATTCTGCTGTGTTATTTTCGCTGAACATACATAATAAAAATGCAATATAACACTAATAAAATGATCTCGGACGCCAAGTTATTTTTAATAATGCTCTAAATGCGCTAAACCGAGTTCTACACTAGAAATTTATCAAAATGTAAAACAATAAAAAATATACAACTATGTTTATTAAATATTTAAAGTGATATGGTTAAATAAAATATATCTTAAAAATAGGCTTAAATTACTAAAAAAATCATTAAACATCAAATACCTGTTTGTAAAATTTTTGTACACGAATTTTTTAATAACCTCTGGTATCTAAATGATTACGGAAATTTCAACTGAGGTGATGTCACCTTTGCATCAATCTTGCGCAATATCTTGTAATAATGCTTTACGTTGATGGAATTATCCTTATAAATTTTCTTCTTGAAATTGAATAAACCAATATTTATTGCATTTCTTGAAATTTTCAATGCAAAAATTGCAATCATAAAATAAAAGCGTACACAACAGTAAAATTAAATGCGTACTTAAATTGTAATAAAAGTAAAAGCGAAGTAAAAGTAAAATAAAACTGAACTAAAATAAAAGTGCTTGAAAAGAGCAAATGTTTTAATTTTTAGTATACTGCGTTAAAATATCTTACCATCAAATTAATGGCACTTTTCACTAAATTTAGGGGAAAACCCAAAAAAATGCTTCCTGCACTCACAGCAGTCATAAGAAAGTGAAAAAAATGGAGGCTTTGAAATTAGACGATTCTAATCGTGCGCGAAAGGATTTGCGCAAAGAATTGAGTCACGATGACGTAGTGCGCAAATAAAATGATCAGAAAAATAATTTAAAGTGGGAATATAAACCTTTAAGAAATATATACCCTTAAGAAGATATGCACTTAAGTTACACCTAAATTCAAATCAAGTTGCCTGCCTCATAGCTACAAATCAATAATAAATAAATTTTCTTATATTTACAACTGAATGAATGAAAGACCTTAAATTAAGGTATATTTTACTACAACTCAAAAAGGGTTGTTACACAGTGTCTGTGCAGGATCTTTCAGGCCTGAACCCGTATTACTCATCTGCTAAGGACATAAGACAGTTAATTATGTTTGTTATGCTTCTTGTTAATTTTAGTGTAGTATTAAGCAGATTTATTTCTTGACAATTTAAAGGTGTTCTCTTGTCCCCCTTTTTAAACATTAGATCTGTGATTCCTCTGGGATTCTGTGGCGATAGAAGATCTTCTGAATTAATTTCGTCAATTGTTGCACTAGAGATTCTCACCGGTATTTTAGAAGTTCATTGGAATACCGCCCTGCCCTGAACTTTTCCTATTCTTTAATTTCTGGAGGCTTGTTGACATCTGACTTTCCAAATTCAACATTTTTTTATCACTATTTCAGTGTGTTCACTATCGTTTATGTATATGCTGCTTTGTATGATTCAGTTAAATCAGTAACTCATGTCACCTTGGGTATTTTTTGTTCGTTTTTAGTAGCTCATTAACCTCTTTCCTTTGTAATCCAAACAACCGCCATATCTTTTAAGACCACAGAAATCATTTCATCTTGGAGGCTTCACTATCTGATTTTTATTTGTCTTATCAAAGTCTGTTTCATTTCTGATTCTGATATTTCAGTAAGACTCGTGATGTCATTGTTTGATATTTATATGTTTTCGGTTTTAGAATAGCTATTATTTTAACCATTCTGTATCCTAGTGCTACGCATATTGTTCTATTTGCTAGCGTCGACATCATCCCTTTCCGTTATTGGGTTTATTTCGATTTGGTCTTTTCTTATATAGTTCCTTTGTTGTTGGGTCTCTTAGCGACTCTATATTATTTTTTTCTGTTTGAGCTGTTGACCTGTGGTCCCTGTATGGCCTAAGTTTCACTATAATTTTGCCTAGAAGCATGTGATGGTCATTATTATCATCAGATAATCCAATTAGACTTTGTTAATTAGCGTATCTATTCATCTCTAACACAGTCAGGTCGATAACTTTAGAACACAATCAACTTATATAACGCCCATTAATTTTTATTTTGCAAATATTTCAGAAATTCCTAAATTCAATGGCAATGGGAGATTTAACTCTGGAAAATTTCCTATAACAGTGCCCGAGCCATCCGAATCCCTCTGCTCGAGATGCTCACCTGAAAAATTGTAATACGTGATATAGTTCAACTCATAGTCACAATGAACGTACTTTTTGCGAAACATATGTTCAGTGCGACATTGGCTCGTATTCTGAACTGCTGGAAGCTGACGGAGGTTGTTCATATTAAGAATCCGATTCAGAGGAATCACTAAATTCATTACTCACATTTATTTTTCTATATTCATTTCATTCTATAACAACATTTTCTGCCTTTAATTCCAGCTCAGCAATAGGCATGACCTTTTAGAAAAACGCCAATCTCTTCGCACAGTCATTAACATAATTGAATAATCAGGTTAAAACATTCATCAACACGCAAAATCGCAATAATACGAGTGTATTTACGTTGCCTTGCGTTAAAACTTTGCTCTATTTTTCCGCTTCGAATACTTTCGGAGTTCTTCAAATTTGGTAGAGTTATTTTTTTCTGATTCTATTATACTATTATAAAATTCAAACCACTATTTTTCAAAGTTCACAAGAACACATAAACAAGAGGCACTTTTATTGAATTTCTTGGAAGAAACTGGAAAAAGCTGAAATACTATTAAAATTAGTCAAGTTGCTTTGGTATGTGTGAATCCTTGCGATATTGCAGGCTCACATTCCATTAATATAAGTAATTTGATTTCAATCTCATTACATTTAGAATTACATCAGTTCTACATACATAAAGATAAAATTTACATCGATTTGGGCTTGAGCCTTGATGGCGCAATTGGTTAGCGCGGTACTCTAGCAAAGTACAGGTCGTAGGTTCAAATCCTACTCGAGGTAAACTTTTTATTTATGTATTTAATAAAATTAATAATAATTTTTAATTAAAATACGTAATTTAATAATAGTATATTACGTGCTAAGATGGAGAGAATGTTACTATTCTCGGTAAAGTATTTTTCGAGACATTAATAATGACGTTCCTCCACCGAGGTACATAAACCATTTTATTCACAATCCTTTGGAAATAAAATAATAGTCAATAGAAATTCGTTATAGCTACTCATATGATAACCATATTGGTATTGCGGTGCAAACGCTTCAGTGTCATTTAAAAACTAGTTGACATTTTGAAAGCTATTCAGAACATTAATTTTATAAATTAATTAAGTCTCAAAACCGTATCGATAGTACGTTCTCATTTAAGGATTGCACCAATTGAACCTTTAATTTCAATTTTAATGATAATAAACCCAATAATTGATTCATGTATTAATTACCTTAATTTACCCCATCAACGGATTAAAACAAATTTTAATTTTAAAATAAATTTTTTTCTACCCGGGCCGAAACAAACGTCAAATATGTTTCCGCCCGGAGCGTAACCTTGGTGAGTAATGGGTTGCTTTCAATCTTTTCAAATGCCCGATAATACACTCATTACATGTATGATTGTGAATAAATATATTTATCAATTGTCTATAATACTGTTTAAAGGCTCTTCAAGGCAACACTGTACTTGCAGTTGGAAATGACATTGATCAACGTGTACTCCTTACCGTATTATCATCGCCACACGTTTAACAATCTCCTGCGATTACTGCACGGTTTGTCTGTTTGTTGTATTACTAATTAAAATAAGGTAGGAATATTTTCCTTTGGCCTGAAGCAACGTCAACGGAATTTTAATTAATGGAGAAACATTTTCTGATTCTATTATATGGGGACGCTCCAGCAACTCAAAGTCTCGATGAGCTTCAATACCATATTTCCGTTACAGCTTCTTCTAGGAAAAATTTTGATCTGTCAAGATAAATTCTAAGCGCCACCAACTTCAAACGCGGCTAACTATGAATAACGATCCACGGGATTTGGTTTTGTATTTTCTGATAAGGCACCGCCACTAGTCCTAGTCTATGACCCGATGCAGGAGAACGTGAACCAGGACACTGAAATTAGAGTGTTGAACAACATTCTGAGCACTGGGAAGCTCTTGGTAACGCCGGCGAAATTCCTGAAATCAAACGCCTATGTCACTCTAACTTCTTTCGATTATCTTGAAAAAAATTCAAATGTAGTCTACTTTAAAGACGCAAAATATCTTTGTCACGTACTAGTTTGGAAGGTATTTGGCGTAAACTAAATGAAACTAAAAATGTGCTTATCAATTAGGTATAGGTTGCAAACTACCCATCCACACTACTATTATATACTGCTAAAAGGACAATTCCTTTCAATAAGGTCGCCTAATGTTTTAACTGTAGAGGGTCTTTTGATAACTCTCTAAACTCAAAACTTAAAACTCTTGGGTAAAGCAAGGTGACTACACTAAAACATACCGTCTCATTCTAGACAAACCCTGTAGTACGTCCACTCGCTTGCGTATAACAGCAGAAGTTCAGCTATTCAGCGACCTTCGGTTGGGGATGACATGCTTAGATGGTCAGACGAAGCAAGCTGAGCGGTCAATGCCGTATAAACATATACCTACATAACATAAAAAAGGCAAAACGTAGGCCGAATACATGTAGATAATAGTGTCGTAAATTGGTGGTTCATGTCAATATATGGTAGATAGGGTCACCTGTTTGCAAGTGAGCAAATTGTATGGGATATGGAATGCATGTACCATTCAAAAATGTCTCATTCCCTAATAAAGTAATAATTATAAATTTATTATTAATATTATTATTGTCTAGCATTATGGAACACTGAAAAATTTAGAATATTTTATGATACTTTTTGCAATATATTATACAAGTGAATAACTAAGTACGATATTGTAACACTTACAAATGTTATGTCCTATACCACATTACACTGCATGCGGACTTTCAACACGAGACATATAATGCATGAGAATATAATTCTTGGATATTTATGCTCTCCATTTACTGGCAGAAGTCGTTAACGTATTTCATAGGTAAAGACATTTTTTTCTTTATTATAACGGGTGCGGCAGTGAATCGGGCGATTATGAAAACACGGTAAGTAATTTTAAAAATAGAGATTTACTAATTTAAAATATACCAATTGAAACTTGCACAATTACAATTATTTAAAATAAAGATTCTGCATTCTCAGCACATTCTCGCAATCGTGAGCTAAGGTTATTCATCACATTTTGAAGTGCTGAGTATTCACAGTAACTGCACGTTCATTATCGTCTTCAAAAAAATATTGTCCTAAAACAGTCCTTGATGACATGGCACACCAGACTGTCACTTTAACACTGTGAAGCGGCTTTTCGTGTATTCTTTGTGGATTTTCTCGTGACCAATACCGAAAATTCTGCTTACTAACGAAGCCGGAAAGATGGAAGTGTGCTTCATCACTCATCCAAAGATTGTTGACAAGATCTGCATTGTCATTCATCATGTCCAATATCCGATTACAAAAAGCGAAACGGGATGCGTGATCACAATTATTCAGAGCATGCACTAACTGAATTTTATATGGATGGTACTGGAGATCGTTGTGTAAAATCCTCGTCACACTGCAATCAGAAATGCTAAAAGTTAATTGGCCTTAACCTTTTTACCACCCGGTATATTCACGTTCCGTTTGAATTATTTTGTTCCCTTTTCAGTTAGCAAAAAAGATGTACTTGGTCGATGCCTCTCAGATCAACGGTTTTCGAAATATTGGTTGAACAGTTCAATTTAATTCCCTATAATCCTTAGCCAATTGGAATTAAAAATCAAAGTAACGTATGTTTGCATTTTTATTTTAACTTTGAATTTAAGAACGAAAAAAATAAATGTTACAAAAGGTTGTTCCACATGATGACTATTTGTTTCGACACATAATCTCACTCGTTTTGATAATGAGCGGCGAATCCCTGAACATATTCCCACATTATTTCTGAAGGTATCGCAGGCATCTACAGTGGTATGCTAAAAGTTAATTGGCCTTAACTCCCCGTATATTGACGTTCCGTTTGAATTAGTTTGTTCCCTTTTCAGTTCTAAGCAAAAAAGGTATACTTGGTCGATGTCTCTCAGATGAACCGAGGAAAATAAAATTTTTTCACACCCTGTAGGTCCTAAACGAAGCGTTTCCGGACCTGGGTTTATATGAACTTTTTTTCTTATTTTTGAGTCTAGAATCACTAAGCAAAGTTTGTCCGTAGAGTTTCTGGACACCCTATATATATATATATATATATATATATATATATATATATATATATATATATATATATATATATATATATATACAGGGTATAACTCGCCCTAACGAAACAAAAGCTTAAAAAATACGAGCAACAGAAATAAGAAGGAAATTAAAATTGTTAGTAGTAAGAGAGGAGAATAGGGCCACAACCTTCGTGCATGTGCCTTGTGTAGTTTTTTAATTCCAGCTCATGGAGGGTATGCAACTGTGGGCACGTATCTTAATTGCTGGCTTCTTTTCAGTGGCCATTTTCAACCCCTTTATGGGGTATTTATGGTTCTCGTCGTGTAATTTTTTAAGGTCCATAATTATCGAAATCGACTTCTGTCAAAAACATCTAGGTTATTACCAGTAATAAAAAGATAAAGATCTCTTAATAATTTATTATAAGTAATACTATTTTTTAAATTACATAAGACACGTCTCGTATCAACAGCATTATCCTCCTTATCTATTAGATCTTCAGTTACCTCTGCTTTTTCTCTAGTCTCAAATGGAAGTTTACAACAGGTTATACGGGGATGAGATGGTGCTGATACATTAAGCCACTAGAATTGTTTAGAATTTTTATCCCTTCTTCGGTCTCCGTCCCCTTGGCGGGACATTTAAAATAGTATTCTAGTAAAGGGGGCCCTCATTTTATTTTAATTATGAGTCATATTTAAATTTTGCTGGCCAGCTTGTTTTGTCGGTCTATTTTTTTCATCAGTCATTTTGTCGGCCATGGCGGGAAATTTAAAACAGTATTCTAATAAGAGGTGCCCTCACACTATATAAGCCAGGTATAGGATGCTGTAACGTCTTCGCTCTGTTACGGACCATCCTTATTTTGATTTTAATTATACGAGTCATAATTAAATTTCCTCCGCCATTTTGTTTTTAATTCGACCAGTTATGAGTGGTAATTAACTTCCGCGGACATTTTGCACTCATTGATCCAATATAATTTAAATAAAAACAAATAAATAAGTTTTACAACACTTTCGTTTTACACAAAAATAGGTAACATTTGTACACACAAAATTCAATTCTTTCTTTATGCCTAATAGGCGTACGCTTTAATACATCCAATTTAATTTTAATTTTATCATTTAAAGCTATACGTTGTTCTTCCAATTCTCTTTCTAGCCAATAATTAAATATGTATAACGTATCCATATTTTCGAATTGCAATATACAGGTTCCGGCAACAAGAGCGCCTTCTTCTATACCTTCCGTTTTATATAAGCTAGATTCAAGGGCGTAGCCAGGATTTATAACAGGGGGGGGGGGGCAAACCATGGTCCATGGTCATTCAAAATGTAAAATTTTAGGATAAAAAGAAAAGGCAAATGAAAACAAAACTTTGAGATTTTAATTATACTTAAATTAAACTAATAACAGATAACAAAAAAAATATGCATAACAGAAAAATATGTATATTTTAGATTTAATTTTTTGTTTATTAAAATTTAAAAATTATTTAATTTATTTTTGCTCTTCCAGGGGGGGGGGCAGTTGCCCCTCCCTGCCCTTAGCTGGCTACGCCCATGGCTAGATTAATCAAATTTGGAATGCAGTTACAGTTTAGTTGTGTGCATATTTTAAAATTATTCACGTGTAGACAGGTTGTTTATTTAAAGATGACCAAACTATAATAAAAAAAATTTAAATAGAACACCCTGTATATTATTACTTTTTTGAATTCTACACATTGTTCCTAACAAATTCGCAATATATTTCCCTATCCCTAAATATAGCCGTTTTTGAGTTATGTCGATTTTTATAAAAAAAAAATTGAAATTACTGAGATAGCTTTGAAAATGTACCTCCTTAACCGTTGAAAAACAAAAGTTATCTAATTTATATCAGAATAAATACACAGATAGAGCTTTCTTATAATGCAAAGAAAATGTCATAATTGTATACAGGGTGTTTACAATTGACTTGCCAATCAGACATTATTCCAACTAGTAAAAGTTTACTTTTTCAAATATAACACTCTGTATATTATTCCGTTTTTGGTTTCTACATATTAACCCTTATCAATATCCCTAGATATAGCCGTTTCCGAATTATTTTCAATTTTTCATATTATTGGAACATTTTTTAAAATCCATGGCCTCGTATAAATAGAAAAAAAACAGTGGAAAACAATTGTATTGCAAATTTAAAAACGCAACAGAAACTAATACACTATAATTATTAAAATTATTTCTAAAAATACAAAACTAATAAAATAGAAAAAAAATAATTTAACGCTAATCATTAGGGATAATGATTTGTAACAATTGTTCAAAATGTTGTCCGTTTTCTCGGATGCAGACCTGAAGTCGATCTTTAAAAGATTGTTCAACTCTGCGCAACAACTCAGGAGTAATGCTATGAAAAGCCTGTGTTATACGATTACGCATATCTTCGGCAGCGGTTGGTGGTTCCCTATAGGCAATACTTTTTATGTATCCCCATAAAAAGAAATCTATTCTTGTCAGATCAGAGGACCTAGCTGGCCACCTCACAGGTCCATTTCGCCCAATCCAAATATTTGAAAAGACTCTGTTGAGATAATCTCTTACATCTGCAGAGTAGTGAGCAGAAGCGCCATCATGTTGATACCACATTGTGGCTCTAATATCAAGAGTAATATTTTCTAATAAAGCTGGTAAATCGTTACGCAAAAAGTTAAGGTACTCACCATTCGAGTGTCCATCAAAAAAGAATGGACCAATGACATAATCCCAACGATGACACCCCAGACACTTAAAGACCACTTATGTTGATTATCAACTTATCTTAATAAATATGGATTTTCTGAGGAATAATAACGAAAATTATGTGTATTAACAAATCCATTCTTTTGAAATGTTGATTCGCCTGTCCATAAAATATTATAAAAAAAATTGGGTTTTGAGTAATTTTTTGTTTGGCCCAGTTACAAAATCTTACTCGATGATCAAAGTCTGCATCGCTCAATTCTTGGTGTAACTGAATATGATAGGGATGTAAGCGATTCTTCTTTAAAAGACGGCCTACTGATCTCTCACTTATACCAACTATTTCACTTATGTCCTTTTGGCTTCTGTGATGATCCTCTTCGATGGCGAGAAGAACCCTCAATTCACTATCTTCATTTGTAGAAGGTTTAACACGTTCATGTTTCGAGTAATTGGAACATGAAGTTGCAATAAATCTACTCATAACTTTCTGAAACGATCTTGCGTTTGGATGTCTTCTATCTGCATATCTTTCAGCATAAATTCTCCTGGCCAATAAACAGCTTCTTTCTGCAGCACCCAACACGAATATCATATCAACTAACTCATTTTGTGTAAAATTCATTTTATAAAAATCTTGATTACTAACAATAACACTCGTAAATGGTTAACTACAGTTTTATTTATTTACGTCAAACATTCAATTTTTATAAGAAGCACACTTGATTTTAAAATTTTACTTGAAATTAAAGTAAATATTTGCCAAATTCTTGTTAACATGCAATGCGTCCAGTACAAAAATTGTAATTGGTCTTCTATCATAATATATGAGTTTCTGTTGCGTTAATCTATAATACAATTGTTTTATGATGTTCTTTTTTATCTATACGAGGCCATAGATTTAAAAATGTCTCAATAATCTTATACATTTTGAAAAATTGAAAATAATTCGGAAACGGCTATATTTAGAGATAGGGAGTTGTATGGCGAACTGATAAGGGTTAATATGTAGAAACTAAAAATGTAATAATATACAGGGTGTTTTATTTGAAAAAGTAAACTTTTACTAGTTCGAATAATTGGCAAGTCAATTATAAGCACCCTGTATGCAATTATGTCATTTTCTTCACATTAAAAGGAAGCTCTATATATGTACTTATTCTCATATAAATTAGATAACTTTTATTTTTCAACTGTTATGGAGGTACATTTTCAAAGCAAACTCTGTAATTTCAATTTAAAAAAAAATGGAAATAACTCAAAAACGGCTATATTTAGGGATAGGGAAATATATTGTGAATTTGTTAGAAACAATGTGTAGAATTCAAAACAGTAATAATATACAATGTGTTCCATTTACATTTTTTTTTAATAATTTGGACCTCTTTAAATAAACCACACGTATTCGCGTGAATAATTTTGAGATATGCACACAACTAAACTATAACTGCATTCCAAATTTTATTAATCTAGCTTATATACAACGGAAGATATAGAAGAAGGCGTTCTTATTGCCGGACCCTGTATATTGCAATTTATTTCTTGTGGTTATCGGTTTAATACCTATTTTAACTAATTCTGTACCCTCGGATAACTGCTCCAATTTCCTACAGCCTCTAGCCATTATAATACCCCACAATATTTTCTATCTTAGCAAAAGAATGCCCATTAAATGTGCTGGTTCCACTAGTTTTAAACGTAACAAATGGTTCCAGTGTTGTTAAGGTAATAATATCCACACCATTATAAGGAATAAAAATAAAACTACCATACAGGTAACTGAATAATAATGATATAGAATTTGGATCAAAACCAATAAAGTGCAGCATTGATAATAAGGTATTATGACAGATAGTGTCAAACGCTTTCGAAAAGTCTAAGAGTATCAATATAGTATACCGGTTATTATCAATAGAAGATAAAATATCATCCGTTACCTTTAGTAATGCAGTTTCACAGCTGTACCCAGCTCTAAAGCCCGATTGGAATTCAGGAAATATATGAAATATGTCCAAACACTCTTTTATTTGTAGGTAGAGAACTTTTTCAAGAACTTTAGATATGACAGGTAGGAAACTAATAGGTCGTAGGTCAGAAAATGACTTTGGGGAAGAAACTTTGGGCAATGGATGAATAATGGATGATTTCCAGTAGTCAGGAAAATAAGAACATTCTATGCAATAATTCACAATGTGTGTAATGACATGGATGATATTGGGACAGTATAACCTAATCATTTGTAGGGATATGTAGTCCACTCCACAAGCATTAGAATGGAAGGATTCTAAAATATTAATTATGACTGTTTCATCTACCATATAAAATGAAAAGGGCTCAGTAATTTGTTCACATGTATGTGTATTATAGAATTGTGCTAACCAGCTATTACTGCTGAAATGTCCATTAGACGAAGCCATAAAAAAATCATTGATCTGATCAACATCACTCAGACTCTGAGGGAGCTGTGTGTTTGACTTGTTATGGCCCAGTCCCATGTTGGACAACAACCTGTACAAATTGCTACTTTTGGAATCACTTTTTATATTATGTGCAATATAAGCCCGCTTTTCCTTTATGAGTGCCTTGTTGACTACATTTCTCAAGTCAAGAATGTGGTGGTACACCATCATGCATGAAATACATGTTCATTCTAACATCTAAGGGTACGTCGTCAAACAATTCTGGCAAATCTTCTCTCAAAAAAATTAAATAGAATTCGCCAGTAAGTCTTTGAGGAAAACGGATAGGTCCGATTAGATGATCGTCTAGTATACCTATCCAAATATTTTCGCTAAATCTATGTTGGTGAGCTGTAACTACAATTGGATGCTGATTTTCATCTAACCATTTGTGGGAATTATGCAAGTTTATTATTCCATTTCGGGAAAAAATACACTCATCAGAGGTCAATAATTTTCTAACAAATTTCCAAGACTTGCTATGCGACACACCAAATTCTAAACCTAACTCACGCGTACTTATTGATGAATTTTCATACACTATCTAAAATTTGTTCCTCAATTTCAACCGGTACACGAGCATTTCGTCCGGAATTTTTCTTTCTTTTTAAACTTCCATACTCTAACAAGTTACGATGAACGGTTCTAAACGTAGTATGATGTGGATGTGTTGTATTTGGATATCTTTGTTCATAAAGTCGAGCAGCTGCACGAGCATTGCAATTAGCATTACCATAACATAAATGCTTATCGATCAGTTCTCGTTTGGTATAATTCATTTTTTCACAGTAATTAGACACAAACAATGAATTACAAAACACGCGTAAATGCAACTATTTTAGCAAACATAAGATACGGAACTGTCAAATGCAAAGCAATCTCTGATTTATTTAATTTGGCTATTACTAAATAATGTAGTCGTTTATGTTAATGCAAATTATTTCAAAAATGGGTGCCGAATCAAAAAAATACTAAGTATGATTTTATTTGCAGAATTAAATTTAACAAAAAAATATTTCTTCAAAAAAAGCAGGGACGTGCGTTTTTTTTACTTAAAGTAATTAACTTAACGTATTCAACACCACTGGATGGAGCCAGTTGACTCAAACTCACCTAATTAATTGTACTTAATTAGACATTTAGGTGTACCAAATCTCAGTGTAATATCTTTTCAAGTTTTTGAGGAATCTTAAAGAAATCTTAAAAATTATTTTTTAATCAACCTGTATCTCGGTTAGGAAGCATTTTCGGAAAAGCGTTTATGATCATTTTTGTCTTATTTTGAATCATATAATCTCCAGTTTTCGCTTATCGGTGATTTTAAAATACACCCTGTATATATATATATATATATATATATATATATATATATATATATATACATAACTACTACTATCATTTCGAAAACTTCAGTAAGTGTAATTTGTTCTGTAAAAGGTTTTCCCGAACTTAATCACTGTATATAACGATAACCTGTAACCCAAGTTATATCATTAAGGTCATCTCTATCTGGTTTGAAAAATATATTGTTAATGTATCCTCTTAAAAAGTAAACAGCTTTGGAACGACCCGTTTCTGCCGGAACTCACACGATAGGATATTGCCTTTTTTTTATTAATAACGTAAGCATAAATACTATACGTTCCAAACGTGTCCAGACTGCAGATTCTTCCAAGAAGTTTTAAAATAGTTAATTACATTGTCCTTAAACTGTAACATTTGTATGGTTTTATTTCCTTAAGAAATTAGGGTTTTAGTTTGTTTGTTATATTGCTTCTTTTTCTTAAAACCTGGGACATTACATTGTTTGTTTTAACGAGTTCATTTTCCTCTACGTCAATTGCTTCCGGTATTGTAGATAATAGTGTTGTAGATCTCGAGAAATAGGTCCCCCCAGTTTTAATAAAACATTTTTGTATATACGTATATCGTATCTGTTTCTTTCTTCTTCCACAGTCTCTATGTAGTTTACAGGCAGGCAATTAAAACCAAATGCAGAAATTACATAATCTATTAACATGGATCGCTCCTTTTAATTCTCTTTTAGTTTTAATTGTATGTCAACTCTCTTGTATTTTTCCATTTCCCCAATATACAAATTGCAGCATATTGTTAAACACCAAGCAGCAACTATTTTGTACAGTGACTGTTAATTTTGTCCACATTTTTGGGATACATACAGAGCACATTGAAGATAAGCCATCCTGAAGCTTTGTCTTGTAACAGCGACTCTCCGTCCACATAATAAGTATTACCAATGTCCGAAATAAGATTGTTGTTTTGTAAATTCTCCAATAGGAACCATTGTCCAAATCGATCGTTCGTCGATTTAATTTTTCTTCCATAAAGTTCGGAGACGCTATACACTTTAGACGGATCGATATTAACGGTTAGAGCGACTGGTAAAGACTAAACATAACTTTTGTTTATAAAGTTTCCTAAAGTAAGGCAAGCTAAATCTAAAAATCAATTAAATAAGACAGAATACGCTTAAATTAAATTATTGGTATTTCATAGAATCCGGCGGCTTTAGTATTGTTTGTAAGTTAGCATCTATATGTCTATTAACGTCTACTATTTCATTACTTTTAATTTCAGATATTTATAATTTTGCTCTTGTTTTTTGAGAATTAATTTTATTTTGGTGTTTTGATTCATTGTTCTTAAACTACTGATACATCAACCGACCAAATGAGACCGAAATAATGGTAACAAAAGTTGTACATTTTGGAATTCTGAGCACGATGCCGTTCAGGAAATTTGGGGCATTCCATTTGAAATAAGCATGTTATGAACATTAGAAATCATGTAACTTCAGAGGCGTATTTTAGGGGTTGTGAAATACTTTTTTAGAATTCAAGTAAATCATTTTGAACGCAATATGGCGGGCGAGTCGAGTTGTGCAAATATTCCTGTTCTGTGCCGAAAATGTAAATCTAAAGTTGTAAATGGTGTTAAATGTGCAAAATGTGATAATATGTATCATGTAAGTTGTGCTAAATTGGTAAAAACAATAAAATTTGTTAGTGACGACTCATTAATATGTTGTGATGTTTCTTGTGCTACCGATTTGGATAAGGATTTTGTAGAGGCAATGTGTAAGATTGCGGATCAAGGAAATAAAATTGATTTGCGCATATTTAATTATATCATTAAACAAAAAGATGACGTTATTTATGAATTACGTTCCAAAATTAGTTTGTTGGAATCTAATTTGATTAATAACCATCGAAACATTACGCAAAGGCAATCACAAGGTCGAAAGATTGTAAATGTGCCAACTGTGGGTATCAATTCTACAAGTAACAATAATAAGATATCTAGAGAAAACCACAACAAACCAAATGACACGATAGTAGAACACGGACACGCCCACGTGGGAGACCGCATTTTCCACCCTTATTTTTTACTTGCTTACGTGTAGGACGTATTTGTTTACCCCTATTTTTACACACTCACGTGTTGGACCACATTTTCAACCCTAATTATTTTTTATATACCCTCGTGTGAGACCGTATCCTTTCTTTTCGAAGGCCCTTTTCAACCCTAATTATTTTTATATGCCCACGTGTGAGACCGTGTTTTCAACCCTTATTTTTACACACCCACGTGTGAGACCGCATCCTTTCTTTTTCATTCCTAATTAAAGTTTTTGATTTTTAATGGCATACGTGAAGGACCGTATTTATTACCCTTATTTTGAGATGGTGATCTTTTAATTATTTTTATTAATTAATTATCCTAGGGAAATTCTTAATCTGATAGCTTTAAGATGATTAAGATCTTTAATTATTTTTATTAATTAATTATTTTTAGCCCCTGGAAAATGATGTAAAAGATAGTTTATTTAATTTTGTGTTTTACTATTAACATTTATTAGAACTTGTTTATCAGATATTATTTAAAGAATTGATTAGATAATAATAATCACGTACACATTGACTGTATTTTCCATTTTACTTTATTAGCGTATTTTTTTGATCAAATGAGATTGTTATTACATTTATTTTAATGCCTATCTACAGGTTATATTTAGGGTGGGGCTGGTCTAGGGTTATTTTGGTGGTATTAAGGTCCTTCTGGCTATATTAAGAACAGTGCCCCTGGAGGTTAGGCAAATGCACACGCATACAATGTTGGAAATTGCATAATTAATAAGATATTATTATTAAAATTATCGACACTTTTGCTTTAAAATGGCCACATGCTATTGGATGATATTTTACCTAAAACGTTGTATTTCTAATAAGGAGGTTCTTGTGCGACACGTGTAGGGCTTTGCAACTTGTTCTCAGGCCTTCGCCCCCTAGCTGGAGATGGTGTGGGAACCTAACCTTATAAGACAAGTGTAGAGCTTAGCTCCTATCGTAGCCCCCTTGATGCAATTGTATGTTGTTCTAACTTAATCTTACAGCTGAAGGCCTTCGACCCGTCATACAAAATTGTATTCTAATAAGGAGGTTCTTGTAAGGTAGGACTTGTATCAGGGTCGGCGCCCTGGTCCCCTTGAGTAAAAATTGATTTTAGGTATTTTCTCCTAAGACGGCGTCTTAGGAGAAAATACCTCGACGTGCGAGCGTGCGTGCTAACGTGCGAACTTACGTGCGTACGTGCGTGTGTACGTGCGGGAGTGCTAGCTTGCGTGCGTGTGTACGTACGAGCGTGCGTGCGAGCATGCGTGTGTACGTGCGAGCTTACGTACGTGCGTGCGTGAGTGTGTACGTGAGAGTGTGCTACTTTGCGTGCGTGTGTACGTGCGTGCATGCGTGCATACGTGTTTTTCGTTTGATCCTCGTGCTAAAGCAGTACTAGCTTGCGTGCATGCGTACGTGTGTACGTGCGTGCGTGCGTGCATATGTTTTTTCGTTTGATCCTCATGCTAAAGCAGTGCTAGTCGATTGTATGTAGTTGTAGGCACTATTGTGGTGGCTAAAAAGCTATAATTGGAAACGCTGTCTGCTATGCCCAGTCCGTTGAGTTATGTTTAATTAGCTTTTGTGACAGGTGTATTTATGATAAGGTCAGGCTTGCATGTAAGATAATATAGAGGTGAAACTAACTAGCTAATGTGTTTTGCTGCTACACGCATCACAGTATTGAAGATTCTGTTTATGTATTAGAGAACATACTACAGTCTCGACGTGATTGCAGATAAAATTGAAGGAAATGAATACGGTACAACTTCTGCGAGCGAACTTAAAGATTTTAAGTGTGTGCAGCATTCCCAGAGCAGCGTTGAAACCAGTTAATTTAGGGCTAACCTCGTGTCCATGTAATAATGTCTGATAAACTATTAGGGTTATTAGCTACTTTTATAGGTTACAATATAATCGTTCAAGGTGCAGACGATGAGGAGATTGTATCTCAAAAAAATCTCGTTTGGTCTCATGAGATGTGTATAGTTTTTCTTAAAAAATACCTGCGAGGCTGTCTCATTCAAAAAATCTCATGCATGCAGAAAAAAAACATCAATAATCGTTAGCACTGTAGCTGTATCAGCTATTATGCTTACTTAATGTACCACTAGTATAGCTTTTTTGATATCGAGAGAAGAAGCAAGATTTCGAACGGTTGTAGTATTTCCAGAGCTCTATCGAAATCAATTAAATTTAAGAATAATCCCATCTCTATGTAATAATAGATGTATAAAAGTTATATATTTTAAGTATTTAATGTGTAATCACTGTTTAGTGAGTTTTTTACGTTACCTGAAGATTCAATTATTTAAAAAGTAATTTCCGCGTTAGCAAAATTTTTTAAATATTTGTGTTTTGAATGTAAATTTTTTTGTAGGTACGTTTTGTTAAATACGAATTCAGGTTTTTTCTGTATTACTTTCTAAAACAGTTAATGACAGGTATGTAATCGCGTGTTTATATTCATCCATTCACAAAGTGTGTGTTAGTGAGACACGTTGTATGAAAATCTCAGTTTAACATATGGTAGCGTGGAAGGAAAAACTTCTAAAGGTAAGCGTATTATTTTTAATATATATATATATGTATATATATATATATATATATTACCTGATACTGCTAACAAAAATGCCGATAAAGATTTTTAAATATATTATTACACAGGTTAACGTCATAAGATCAGCTCTACAAAATAGCAGGTACGCACGGATTTTAAACTTATAGTTATTGTTAATTCGCGTATATAATAATAAACCATTAAAACCTTTTGCCTTTTATTTCCATCATATCAGTTTGATATTCTTAAAACATGTTAATTTTAATTTAACTCTATGTTATATATAAGTAATTATTACTTTTTAATGGGTTTTTACAGCTGTTAATGAACACGTTACAATGAAATAGTTTTGTGTGTATGTAATTAAACATGCAAATAAATCAGATATGATGTTCCTAATGTATAGGTGGTGACTGTTTAGAGGATCTGCCTATACATAAAGCATCATTGCATTAGGGTAGAAATTATTTATTATTTCACGTCATATTTAATTAGACTTTAATGCATTCAGTTTGATCTGTAATCTGATTTCCGCAAACTGTAAGACATAATTTCGGCTGATTGATTGAGTTTTATCTGATGATCGAACGTGATTTGTTTGAGATTGATTAATTAATTGATTTGTTTGTGCGTGTGTGAGAAAGAGAGAGGGGAGGAAGGAACAAGATAGAGCAAGAGAGAGGTGTGCATTATCATCTTCAGAAAATGTTCATTACTCTATACGTCACTGGATGGCGCTAAAATCAATTTTTACTCAAGGGGGCCAGGGCGCCGACCCTGATACAAGTCCTACCTTACAAGAACCTCCTTATTACAATACAATTTTGTATGACGGGTCGAAGGCCTACAGCTGTAAGATTAAGTTAGAACAACATACAATTGCATCAAGGGGGCCACGATAGAAGCTAAGCTCTACACTTGTCTTACAAGGTTAAGTTCCCACACCATCTCCAGCCAGGGGGCGAAGGCCTGAGAACAAGTTGCGAAGCCCTACACGTGTCGCACAAGAACCTCCTTATTAGAAA
Organism: Vesta saturnalis; assembly: GCA_036346205.1. NCBI lineage: Eukaryota > Metazoa > Arthropoda > Insecta > Coleoptera > Lampyridae > Vesta > Vesta saturnalis. The sequence continues at coordinate 870,669 of JARFJB010002220.1, forward strand.
TACAACGTTTTAGGTAAAATATCATACAATAGCATGTGGCCATTTTAAAGCAAAAGGGTCGATAATTTTAATAATAATATCTTATTAATTATGCAATTTCCAACATTGTATGCGTGTGCATTTGCCTAACCTCCAGGGGCACTGTTCTTAATATAGCCAGAAGGACCTTAATACCACCAAAATAACCCTAAGATTAACCCTAGACCAGCCCCACCCTAAATACAACCTGTAGATAGGCATTAAAATAAATGTAATAACAATCTCATTTGATCAAAAAAATACGCTAATAAAGTAAAATGGGAAATACAGTCAATGTGTACGTGATTATTATTATCTAATCAATTCTTTAAATAATATCTGATAAACAAGTTCTAATAAATGTTAATAATTAAAGATCTTAATCATCTTAAAGCTATCAGATTAAGAATTTCCCTAGGATAATTAATTAATAAAAATAATTAAAGATCATCATCTTATATTAATAAAAATAATTAGAAGATCACCATCTCAAAATAAGGGTAATAAATACGGTCCTTCACGTATGCCATTAAAAATTAAAAACTTTAATTAGGGATGAAAAAGAAAGAATGCGGTCTCACACGTGGGTGTGTAAAAAATAAGGGTTGAAAACACGGTCTCACACGTGGGCATATAAAAATAATTAGGGTTGAAAAGGGCCTTCGAAAAGAAAGGATACGGTCTCACACGAGGGTATATAAAAAATAATTAGAGTTGAAAATGTGGTTTCACACATGAGTGTGTAAAAATAGGGGTGAAAAAATACGTTCTACACGTAAGCAAGTAAAAAATAAGGGTGGAAAATGCGGTCTCTCACGTGGGCTTGTAAAACCGGAAGTGACGTCAAAATCCAAGATGGCGGCGGAAGGTGTCGGTGTTCTACTCACGATAGTATATACACGTAATAGTGAAAATGAGGAAGCTAGTACTGTTGCAAATGTGAAAGATGGTGAGGAAAATAATATGAATTCTAAAGGTGAATTAATTAACAGTAAGACAGAATGGAAAATGGTAAGCCATAAAAGAAAGACTAAGCAAACAGTGGTTATAGGAGCGCGAAAGGGAAGTGGTCCCCTAAATTCTATAATTGGTATACCGAAAACAATAACTTTGCATGTATCTCGACTTGCACCTGATACAAAAAAAGATCTTTCAAATTTAAAAAAAAAACATATCCGGAAGCAGTGTGTGAACAGCTAATATCGCGTAATCCCGATATATATTCTTTATTTAACATTACGTTATCCGAAGCTAACTTTGACAAAGCGATGGATCCCACACAATGGCCAGATCATGTTAGTGTTAGGCGTTTTTTATACAAAAAGAAGACAGAGAATCTACAAGTAACTTGAATCATGATTCTAACGTTAATAAAAATGTAAGTAAATATCATGATTTCAAAATTGTTCATTTGAATGCGCAGTCAGTAAGAAACAAGATGTTGGAAATTGAAAACTTCATTTACGACGACGATTTTAATAAAAATCTAGACGTCATGTGTTTTACTGAACATTTTTTGTTAAACAATGAAATAAGTAGTTTTGTAATTGGACATTACATACCCGTTTCTTATTTTTGTAGAAATAATAATTTATATGGTGGTGAATGGTAAATATAGTAGTGATTTTGTAACAAATTTTGATTTAAACAACTTATCAATTGAAATGCAATGTGAAATCGCAGCTGTGCAGTCTATTTTATTAAATATTTTAATCGTAACTATTTACCGTCCTCCCTCGGGAGATTTTGAATGTTTTTTTGGATGCATTTGACTATATTTTGAAAAAAATACATAAAAGTAGTTTTAAGATTGTAATACTGGGTGATTTTAATATCTATTTTAACACTAATGATTCAAAGTACTTAATGTTCAAGGATTTAATTCAATCTTATTCATTCAGAATAACGATTAATGAAAATACTAGATTGAATAGGTGCATATGACCCCGGTTTATCCGATCATAAAGCAGTGTCTATTAGCTTTAGTGTAGAACATTTAATTGATGATGTAAAAACTTCTATAAAAATGTTTCGAAATTTCAATAACTCAGATAAGTTTCACTTTTATTCGGCGTTAGATAAAGTAGATTGGAGTTTTCTTGGCGATCCGAAGTTTAATATGTTCTTAAATTATTTTCACACTAAATTTAGTGATTCGTTTCCTATTCTAAACAAAACTATCAACCACAATGTAATACCTAAAAGAAATTGGTTTAGTATAGACTTACGTAAAATGTGAGAAGATATGCGTTTTTGGTCTGAATACTATAATTTAACATCATGTGACAATGCACATATAATTCTAAAAGGTAAAAGAAGACTGTATAGACAAAAATTAAAGGAAGCTAAAAGTAAGCATTATAGTACCTTTCTGGCAAATAGTGGCAATACTCCGAAATCGTTTCGGAGAGTAATTAATCAACATAGATCCAAGCCATCTAATTCAAATATACCGATAGATCCCAACGATCTGAACAAATTTTTCGTTGACGCGCCTGTGAAATTGTTAAATCAAAATGGCGGCAACGCCTGCTCTGAATCAGTTTTATTTAGCAATCATGTGTATCATGAATTCAAGTTTAAATTGGTATCTTATAACAATGTGCGAGAAGTTATTGAAAACCTGAAAAGGAGTAATAGTGCTGACCATTTTGATATGACAGCAAATTTAATTAAACTGGTTAAGAACATAATAGTTATACCAATTACAAAATTATTTAATTTGTCTATAGAACATGGTGTGTTTCCTGATATTCTGAAAATATCAAAAATTATTCCCATACATAAAGGTGGTTCAGTAAGTATGGAAAACTTCAGACCAATAACTCTTGTTCCATTGCTATCTAAGGTTCTTAAGATCCAAATTGTTGAATACATGGAAGTGAATAAATTATTTTTAAATAACCAGTTTGGTTTTAGATCTGATAAATATACTAGTACGCCTGTATCTTATTTAATTAATTATATTGTAAACGGACATCAAAACAATGAATATGTAGCTGCAACTTTTTGCGATCTTCAAAAAGCTTTTGACTGCGTAAATCATGATAGACTTATTCAGAAATTAGAAATTATGGATTCCAGTTGTAATCTCATTAAATCTTATTTGATTAAAAGGCAACAGTATGTAGTAGTAAATCAGTTACCTTCTGATTATTTGGTTACAGTCTCGGGTGTTCCGCAAGGTTCTGTGTTGGGTCCAATTTTATTTCTATTATATATTAATGGTTTTAAAATTGGTATAGATTATTCTGATTTTGTTATGTTTGCTGATGACACTACTCTGCTCACCAAAAACATAGATTTAAATGAGGTACAACGTCAAATGATGAATATACATTCAACGAGATCAGAGTGGTTTACAAATAACATATTGGTATTAAATGAAAATAAAACGTTTGAAATGATGTTTACTCACCGTGAGGTATCAAATATTAATAATATTGAAAAAATAATAAAGTAGCTTATCATGTTTTAATAGGATCTGTAATTTGTTACGGACTAATAAACTGGGGCCATGCTCACAGTTGTCGCAGAATTTTTGCACTCCAAAGGAAAACTATCAGAATAATGCTTCATATGGGGTTCAGAGAATGCCTTAAGCCAAAATTTGCAAAATTGCAACTACTTACTATTCCTTCTTTATATATATATATATATATATATATATATATATATATATATATATACATATATCATTGTATAGAATTTATTTATGACAATATTTCCCAATATCAAAAGCATTGCAGTTTTCATGAACATAGTACTCGGGATTCTGAATTAATAAGGATTGATAAAATCAGATTAAGCAGTAGTCGTAATGGCTGGAATTATTATGGAATTAAGTTTGTAACAAACTACCAGCTTCGATCAGACACTTCCCTAGGAATAAATTTTTAAAAAGTATAAAAACCTATCTTATCGAAGAGACATTTTATAGCATTGACGAATTTCTTAATGTAAATGTCAACTGTGATTTAAATTATATGTGATACTTGATATCTTTACAACTTGTTATGTACATATGCTGCCCTGTGTAAAACTAATGTTATTAACACCAAAAATAATTAATAATAATAATAATAATAATAATTATTATTATTATTATCTTGGGTCTTATGTCTTTCTTTCATGGTGTCTCTTGTTCTCTGTAAAAGAAAAAAAAAAGGCTTTGGCCCGCTGGCAAGTAGCGATAAAATGCACTGATGACGACAACGCTAAGTTCATGGATTATGGAAATTAACTCAAGCCCTTCGGGGCGACCACATCTTACGGTGCAGGGGTTCGGGTTGTCCCCAGTACCGGTTGGGAGCGAGGCGGAGCGGGCAGGCCTCACGCGACCGTTATCAAGCGGCTGCTCGGCGTCCATGGTGGGAAACCAGGCCATGGAGCATGTAAAAGCTTCTGGAATTAATGACGACTCTGGCGCGAACATGGACAACGAAACAGGAACTAACGTCGTTGTGACTGCTCAAGCTAGCACACAACCGACCTTTACCTCTAAAGTTAAAGGGGGTAGAATAACTGGCAATCCAGATAGAGGAAATAGCTATATGTATTATCCAAAATTTTTGGTAATAAATCCCACAGAAGTTGGAGCATTTAATAAAATAAGTCCCTTTGTTATTCAAAGGAACATAGATTATCTAATAGGAATGGTGGCAAATATTAACAAAATAAAACAAGGACTTTTAATTGAAGTTAAAAACAGAGTCCATTTTTAAATTTAAAAACATTTCGTGACACAGCTGTCGAGGTAACACCTCACAACACTTTGAATTTCTCCAAAGGAGTAGTAACATGTCACGATTAAAAAAATGCAACAGAATCGGAAATCAAAGAAAATATGGAATCGCAAGGAGTAATTGATGCTAAATTTATGACGATTAGGAAAGGAGGTGAATTATTAAAGTCTGGTTCAGTGTTACTGACCTTTACCAGAGTATCATTACCCACGGTAGTAAAAGCTGCGTACCATAATTTACCAGTAAGGCCCTACTATCCTAACCCCTTACGATGTTTTCAATGGCAAAGATACGGACACAGCTCATCAACGTGTACTAAAGACAAAATATGCCATTGCGGTTATACAGAGCATGGCAATGAACCCTGTCCAGTTCCACCAAAATGTGTCAATTGTGGAGGAACACACCTGAGTAGGTCTAAAAACTGCCCTATATACAAAAATGAAACTGCAATACAAAAATTAAAAGTAGGCGGGAAAATAACCTATCAAGAAGCCAGGCGAGAGGTTTTGACTCTGAACCCTACCCCTTCGGTCACATATGCATCGATTATTTCGCAAAAATCAGTTTCACCGCCTACGAATTTTAATGTTAAAGAGATCGTCTCAGAACTAGTACCCGAAATGAAGTGCATTTTGCTGTAAAGTCGATTTCTCATTTACAAAAAGAAAATATAAATCACTCTACAAATCATATGTCATCCAAGACTGACGCAAACACTGCATTATCAGACGTAGAATCAGAATTTTGTACACCAGATACACCAAAACGAAGAAGAAGCGTAACACCAGAACGTAATAGTGAGCAATCAGACACAGATAAAAGAATTCGTACTCGTAGTTTGATACGTGCTGTAACACCAGAAGCAGACCCTGGTTCTGAAGAAAATTCTGATACAAGTACATCTGTTGACATGAACATTATTCGAAAAGAAAAACACAAAACCAAAGGCTGGCCAAAAGGAAAGCCATGAGGACCAAAGAAGACTAGCTAAACCATTTTTGTTAAATTCAACTGTGATAGCAAGTCTCAAAATTTAGATTTAAGACTAACTGTGATATTTTTACTAGCTTTGATATTTTTATATTATTTATTATTTATTTACTTATAAGATTCTATTTACATTTTATTTATTTAGTAGTTTATTTTATATCTTCCCAATTTAATTATTTTAAATGTTGATATTCGGCATACTACAATACCTTAACACTAACATTCGATAACAAAGAAAACATCCTGCAATGGAATTGCAACGGGTTAAAACACCACTATTGTCAATTAAAAATGATTATATGCGAATATCAACCCTTCTGCTTGTGTTTACAAGAAACACATCTTAAAGGAAACGAAAAATTTCATCTAAAGGGGTACCATTCTTACAACAAAAATTTCGTTGGCAACGAAAGGGCTAGTGGGGGTGTAGCAACTTACATAAAAACAACATACCACATAACGTTTATAAACTAAATACACATATACAAGCTGTTGCAATTAAAATTGAATATCCAGTTAGCACAACTATCTGCAATGTATACTTACCATCGTTTAGCTGGACATTCCAAGATCTTGAAAATATAATAGCACAACTAACACCGCCCTTTATTATTGTAGGAGACTTTAACTCTCATTCTAAGGTCTGGGGATCCGCGCACACAGACGCCCGAGGTCGTTTAGTAGAACAACTAATGGAAAACAAAATAACGACTTAGTGCTACTTAATACAGGTGGTGCCACACATTTTAATGCTAAGTCACGCAATTTCACCGCAATAGACCTCACATTTGCCTCACCAACTATAGCATTAAAAATGACCTGGCTAGCACATACCGATTATTATGGTAGTGACCATTCGCCCATATTCATTTCCACTCACCATGAAATAAATAAGAGGGCAATACAGAAAAAGTGGTTGATTAAAAAAGCAGACTGGGAAAAATACGAAACTATGTTAAATTTAAATCAATACGATGAATCATTGGAAACAGAACAACAAGTGACATTTTTCACTCAAACTGTTTTAAACGCCGCAACAGAAACAATTCCACAGTCTGGCACAGAACGAAAACCCGTTACTGTACCTTGGGGGTCAGAAGAAATAAAAAATTTAATCACACAGAAAAGAAAATTATTCACTATATTCAAACGAAGGCCAACCACTGATAACATGATCAATTTTAAAAAAGCACGTGCTAAAGTACGCAGAAAGATACTGATTGCAAAAAAAAATTCTTGGCAAGAATACGTGACCACTATCAATTTTCAAACGAATAGCAGTGCAGTTTGGAAAAAAGCCAAATCAATAATTGGCCAACAAAACGAAAATTTGTCCTCGTTGTTAATAGTAGAAGGAAAAAAAATTGCAAAGGATGAAAACATTGTAGAAGCGCTAGCGCAACAATTCGCAAATAACAGCAGCTCAGAGAACTATACAGAAGCTTTTAAAAAAACTAAACTGCAAAATGAGGAAGAACTAAACTTCGACACAAATGAAAAGTGTGACTATAACGTACCATTTACCCTCACCGAGTTAAATAACGCACTTGCAAGATGTAAAAATACTGCTCCTGGACCAGATTTAATCACGTATGTAAGTAATGCTTCAAAAACTTCCATTACCTAAAAAACAACACTTATTAAATATATATAACGCAATATATAATAAAGGAACCTACCCATCACAATGGCAGCATTCTATAATAACACCTATACCCAAACCCGGAAAAGATATTACAAAACCCGTTAACTATAGACCAATCTCACTTACCTGCTGCATGAGTAAGGTTTTTGAAACAATGTTGAACGAGCGACTTATATGGCTTCTAGAATCGCAACAACTTATATCAACATATCGAATACGATACCGTAAATTTCACTCTACAACTGATATACTAGTCTACCTGGAAAACTATATTTTAAACAGCTTTATCAAACAAAAACATACGGTAGCTGTTACTTTTGATGTGTATAAGGCATACGAAATGATGTGGAGATATAACATAATTAAAACCCTACACAATTGGAAGTTAAAAGGAAACACCCCAAATTATACAGAGTTTTTTGTCCTATCGTAGCTTTCGCGTTAGAATAGGGAACGCTACGTCGAAAATTCACGTTCAAGAAAATGGCATACCACAAGGGTCCGTATTAAGCTGTACCCTATTTTTAATCGGAATCAACCATTTAGTGTCATTAAAGCAACCATTAATTTATAAATGTATTTATGTAGATGACCTAATGATATTTTGTCAAAACAACACAATCCATTATATACAAGAATCACTTCAAGAAGCAATTAATGAAATTGTGGCACTAGCTGAAAAAACTGGCTTGAGATTCACAGTAGACAAGACAGCTGCAATACATTTTTGCAGACTAAGAAGAGAACATGATGAACCACAATTAAAAATTAACGGAACACCTATCGCTCTCGTTGAACAAACAAAAATACTAGGCGTTATTTTTGATAAAAAACTTTATTTCAAACAACATATAGAACACATTGTTACGAAGTGCAAGAAAAGACTTAATTTAATTAGATGTCTAACTAACATAAATTGGGGTTCAGAAAGACAAACGCTCCTTCAACTGTATAAATCATTCATACTGTCGGTTATGGACTATGGTAGCATTGTATACTCTTCCGCAAGAAGATCGTCGTTAAAGCTACTAGATACTATTCATAGAAAAGGCATACGAATGGCAACAGGCGCTTTTAGAACAACCCCAACACTTTCAATATACTCCGACTCTGGAATTCCACCGTTATATGTCAGAAGAAACATTCTGTTACTTAATTACGTAACAAAGACAATGTCGTTAAAGCAGCATATCATTTATGAAAAAATTGAAAATAACGTCATTGAGAGTTACAATGTACGTACAACAGCAAGCAGACCTGCACTAATTAGAGCATCAGAAATCGCAAAAAAGATGAACATTGTAATTCCGCGATTACTACACTACAACCATTCTGAATGCGCACCCTGGATAGTACCTAACACGAAATTCATATTTGACCTAATCAACTTTAAGAAAGAAAACACTCTTCCTACCGTGTATCATACACATATGAAGAAAATTGTATCTGGTTACTCAAACTATGTAAAAATCTTTACGGACGGATCCAAAACAGAAAGTGGAGTAGGAAACGCAATTTGCATAAATGGAGCATGCTACCATTGGACACTGAGTAAATTTGTGAGCGTATATAATGCTGAACTATATGCACTTTGGCAGTCCCTTTTAATTTGTCGACATCACAACAACAATGATTTCATCATATTCACTGATTCGCTAAGTTCTGCGCAAGCAATATATAACATAGCTCCATCCAAGGACCCCTTAGTGAACATGATCAAAGGTCAATTGCATCATCTAGGAAATAAGTCAAAAAACATTGTAATTATTTGGATACCAGGACATGCTGGTATATTTGAAAATGAAGCCGTAGACACTACGGCAAAAAAATCCACCAACATGAAAACTGATGACGTTGCAGTTCATTCAAGCGATTTCAAAAAACACCTGAAATTTAAATGTATTGAGAAGTGGAATACATTATTGAACCAGTCGAACACATATTTAAGCAAAAGTAAAAAATATACAGGTCCTTGGACAAGGACAAGGAAACAGCACGTTGAAATAACCAGAATTCGAATAGGACACACCAACTTGACCCACAACTTCTTATTAGGAAAGACTGAAAGAAAGATGTGTAACCAATGCAATGTCTACATAACACTAGAAACATTTATTTATCGAATGTCCAATGTATACACCAATAAGAACAAACACACAGATAGAAAACACCATGCAAAATATTCTGAAAGAAGATGGAAAATCAGTTGAAAGAATTTTGAAATACTTGAAAGAAACAAATCTTTACAGATACATATAGAAAAGAAATGTAAAACGTATATGTGTTAAAATGGCCATAAAACCAATGCAGTTGGCGCCATTAATAAAACTAATAAAAAAAAAAAATAATACTAATAATAATAATAATAATAATAATAATAATAATAATAATAATAATAATAATAATAATTAATTATAATATAATTATATAATTAATAGTGGCCTTACAAGAAACTCATTTCAGGCTAAGTGACGAATTTGCATTACATCAATACAGTTATTGTCGATATGACGCAGAACACGCCAAAAGGGCTAGTGGCGGCGTAGCTATTTTTATCCACCAGGATTGCGTATTTAAGCAAATAGTTCTTAATTCTCGATTGCAAGCTGTGGCTGTGACAGTTGAATACCCAATTAATATTACTCTATGTAATGTGTACTTACCTGACGGTAACTGGTCGCGTCAAGATCTTGACGATCTTATCGGTCAACTTCGAGGAGCATTCTTATTGATAGGGGACTTCAACGTACACAGTCCGTTGTGGGGTTCAAAAAAACGAGGCGCCAAAGGGAAAATAGTAGAACAGTTCCTCGACCAGGAAGAACTAACCCTTTTGAATGACGGTAGACCTACATTCTTTAATTCTAGATCCAATGAACTCTCCGCCATTGATTTATCTATATGTTCATCGAAAATAGCATTAAACTATACGTGGACTACTATCGTGGATCTCCATGGAAGCGACCATTATCCCATACTCATACAAACAGTAAAGGAACAAGTGCCTCCACTGCGTTTCGATAAATGGCACTTCGAACGAGCAAATTGGGATACATATAAACAAAAAATTATTCCAATCAACCAAGAATTGGATCTAGATTCAATGGTGCAGGAGTTTAGTAGTTCAATCCTGAGTGCAGCTTTAAAAGCTATCCCAAAGTCTAGCAGTAAAATACACAAAAATACCGTTCCTTGGGGGAATCCCAGCATCGAGGCTGCCATCAATGCCAGAAAAATAGCATTGAAAAAGTTTACGTCAAATCCAACAATAGGAAATATGGTAGAGTTTAAAAAGTTACGCGCTTTGGCACGGAGAAAAATAAGAGAAGCCCAGAAAAGGACCTGGGAAATCTTTGTAAATACCATTACCTCAAATACACCACCTTCGATAATATGGAAAAAGATAAGAGCAATATCAGGCAAATTCAAGGACAGGACTCCGCCAAAGCTACGTGAAGGTGATAAAATAATAACTGAACACTATGAGGTAACAGAACTGTTTGCCAAACATTATGAACAAGTGAGCAGCACAAACAACTACCAGCAAGATTTCATTGACAATAAGGAAAGACGTGAAGAACCTCTTGACTTTTCTGAAAAAGTTGAACATTCACATAATAGAAAAATAACAATGACAGAATTAAGAAATGAAGTAAAGGAACTTAAAAATACAGCGGCAGGTATAGATGATATCTGTAGTGCACTGCTAAAGAACTTACCTCAGGCAGGTCTAAAAGACCTTTTGTTTATTTTTAACAAAATATGGAAAGAAGGTCACTATCCACAAAAGTGGAAAACCGCCATCATAGTTCCTCTTCCAAAGAAAGACAAGGATACCTTAGAACCGGCTCATTACAGGCCAATATCCCTAACAAGCTGTGTAGGTAAGGTCCTTGAACGGATAATTAATAAAAGGCTTGTCGATCTGCTGGAAGAAAACAAGTGGATAAACTACTTTCAAGCCGGGTTTCGAAAAAATTACTCGACAAACGATAACCTAGTAAACCTTGCTACCAAAATACAAGAAAGCTTTATTAATAGAGAGCACCTTACAGCAGTATTTTTTGACGTAGTAAAGGCTTATGATACGGTTTGGCGGTACTCTGTACTAAAAAGAATACACGAATGGGGAATCACTGGAAATATGGCGTATTTCATTCGGTCATTCTTAAGTGATAGACACTTTAAAGTAAGGATAGGGAGTAGTTTATCTTCTACACATACCGCAGAAAACGGTGTCCCTCAGGGTTCACCAATTAGTGTCACCCTGTTTATTATCGCGGTGAACAATGTAACAGATACGTTAAACCTAGAAATCGGCCGCTGTTTATATGTGGACGACATAGCGATATATATGTCGTCTAAAAGAGAGTACTCCTCAAACACCATAATCCAAGAAGGAATTAATGAAATTGTGCGACAAGCGGAAGACGTAGGATTCCGCATCTCTACAGAAAACCGTATGTTCGCACTTTTGCAAGCTACGAATCCCGCATTATCCACCAAACCTACTTCTAAAAGGCAAGCAGATTTTATGCGCAGAAAAAGTCAAGTTCTTAGGAATGGTGTTAGATCCAGCACTTACGTGGAAATATCACCTTGAAGAACTAGAAATAAAAACAAGAAGAACGCTGAATGTTTTGAAATGCTTAGCTAACACCAAATGGGGTGCAAATAGAGAAGTTTTAATTCGATTATATAAAACATTAATCCTCTCTAGGCTAGATTATGGGTGCATAATATATAGATCGACATGTAAAACTCGTTTAAACAAATTAGACGTTATACAAAATCTCTCACTTAGGTACGCTATAGGAGCATTTCCAACTAGCCCAACCAGTAGTCTTTACGTCGAAGCAGGAGTATTACCTTTAATGTTAAGGAGAAAGTGGCTACTATTAAAATATTTCTCCAAAATACGAGCAAATGAGACACATTTTAACCACCAGCTACTACAAAAAGAACCAAAGCACACAAAACTTAATGTACCAATATACTCGGCTATATCATACGCTTGTGAACTGGCAAAAATTAACGAAAATGATTTAGGAAACATCTCCCAAATAAGTATGAAAATTAACCATTTGTGGCAAGACATGTGGAATAAAGAAAATCGTGAGCTGAAACAACATGTCCCTTTGGTAAATGCTCGTAAACGGTACACATTAATGTCACGAAAAGAGGCAATCGTGTTAACGCGTCTCAGAATAGGCCATACCAAAGTAACTCATTCAAATTTACTGACAAATACCCCTAACAATATGTGCAATACGTGTAAATCTCCGATTACGGTTAAACATCTGCTAATAGAATGTGAAGAACTCAACCAACACAGACAAAGACACAACTTACCAGAAACAGTACCAGAAATATTGGCAATTAAAAGATGCACCTTAAAGAAGTTATTTCAATTCTTGCATGAATCAAATTTATTTGAAAAAATATAAGAAAAGAAAACCAAGTAGTGGAAGATTGAGCTGTTAAACACTAAAAGTGTAACCAATGGCAATAACCTTGTAGTTGACGCCATCCCAAAAAAAAAAAAAAAATAATAATAATAATAATAATAATAAATCACAGTTGAGCTTATTAGGTCGTTTTGGAACACTAAATGTCCAATTCCGAAATTCATAGCGGTGAAGGCACAGCACCGATTTCCTCAGAAAAGGTAAAATTTAGACATAAGACAAGTGGCGTTGAAATTAAACGAGGAATTCGAAAATGACAAAAAATGTGGAAGGGGGTCTATTTAAAACAACGAAGTTCGTAACTAGTTACGGTATAATCGGAAGTGCCACGCAAAGGTAGATCAGGTCAGTAAACATTTATGTAATTTTTATTGTCCATGGTTCTTTAGATACTTCTACCGATTATGTCTCGCTGAAACACCCTGTATACTTATATTATTATACAATTATTCCATTAAAGTATTATTATTTTTATTTCATATTTGTGTAGAATAAGATAAGATAATCTTTTTATTATATTACTAAAATTCATACCCTTTACTATTGAGCACTACTTTAAATACCAAACAATCATTACTTGTGAGTGACAAGTGCAGAATACGAAATCCATATTTTCCCTATAATCAGTAAAAATTATTTCCTATAGATAAAATCAATTTCTGCACGAACAGGGGCGAATTACCTACAAAAGCACATCAAATTAGTGAGGGAGCTTACCATTATACCTTCCAACCAATTTCTTTACAAAATTGAATTCTAATACCGAATTTGAGATTAACGTCATATTCAATTTCTCATATGATTTGAAATTGTGTTTGATTAAAGTCCAATTGTAATATTCGAAATACGAAGTGTTCGTAAGGAGTTACATAATTTAAACCCCGTCTGCTCGTATGATTTATTACTTTTTAATGATGATTTAACTAGTTGTAACAGACGTGAGAGAATAGCTGCTGGAATGAAATATGGAAGTCAAAAATCTGGTATGATTAATACAATGTTAATTAAATTGAATGAAGGCTATAAAATAATAAAGTTTGAAAGTCGGATTTTGTTGTAAATTGATATTCATACCAAGTATCCGGGAATTGCATTATCAAGCACCGGATACTCTGTAATACAAAACCTTTATCAGATTTTATAACTCTTTGTAGCTTGAGTATTGCTGTATCAGGGTGCATTCACAAACAATACGATTGTTTACGTTTATTAATAGGAGGTTAATTATCCTAATATTACAAACTGATTTCAAATTAAAATCATCTTTGTATTATGAATGGTCGCATGTGTAAATATGTCAGTATAACGTGAAATCGGTTAATCTATAATAAATGAGAACCATGCACAAGCAATTGCAACAAACAATTCGGCATGGCTTTGAAATCCTTTATTAATTGCAGTTCCGATTATATTTTTACACCTCGTTAGGAAGGATAATCTATTGGAATTAAATTAGAACAGTGAAGACAACTATAGAGTAAATATGCTTTGAAGCACACAGTTTTTAAAGAGGAACTTTTTTTAATAGTTTCAACTATACAGAGTGCGCCATAAAAAAAACATTCTTTCCTACCACATATTTAAAATGTAATTATAACATTAATCAAGTACTATTCAAAAATATTTGGATATATTTCAATCTCGGGAGAGATTTTTTGCAAGTAAATGTATAAAAGTAATAAAAAATGTATGAATTAAAATCACACTGTCACTATATAGTGTAGTAGAATAGGCCCAGCTTCCCCCCCAGCACGTTTAACTGTGACGTCCCAATTGAAAGTACCACACCTCTCTCCAGCGTAATCCCACCCCCACGTGACTCCACCCATTTCCCACCCCTTTTTTGTCGGTTTCTTTTCCAGAGCCAGTTTCAACCATTTAAGGTCCTTTCTTTGTTTTCAGATCCTAATTAGAGCCTTTTGGACAGTCGAGCCCCAATCGCCTTTTATCATCCCCCACTACTAAGCCGTACCCCTCTTGTTCCTGATTAGTCGTCCACCACTCCTAATCGTCGTCCAGCTTGCACCTGATTGGTCGCCCCCTACACCACAGCCTGAATTAGTCACACAGCAACGTGCATCTAATTGGTCGCCCCCATGCCATATAGCTCAGCTGCGGTCACATTTCCGACAGTTAGCGCTCTGCCAGGGACCCATTTTCTATAATTAGGAACTCCGCTTTGTTTGTTATGGCGGGAAAGCTTAAAATTTGGAGTAACATTTTAATGCAGAGGGGGTCCGATGCTATCTCATAGGACTCGGCAGGGGCTCCGCAACTTGCCACAGATTGTTAGCTCCAATTCACACTACCCATGTGTTTGTTTGTGGCGTCATCTAGTAGTTCACTTTTTGAAAACTACTGGAAGTTTTCTGTAATACGCTCCGATCGTGGTTCCATGTATCAATGTATTTTAAAAGTATTGGAAGACGGCAAAACTTACAATTTGAAACAGTATTCTAACATTGAGGGACCCTCATACTATTTCATAGGACTCCATAACTTGTCTCAGAGTCTAAGCCACATTGCAGGGCTCTCTTGTTTGGTTTATTACTATTATCCAGTGGTATATTATATATATATATATATATATATATATATATATATATATGTTGACAGATTTCTGTAGAATGCATCATTATGTTACCGTGCACCTTTTTGGCTTTCCACTATCTTGTCTACACACTTTTTGGTTTTCCGCAGATGTTATGGAGGAAATAAAAAGATAAAAGGTTTTAATAGTTTTTTATATGTAACAACAATAATGGTTAAAACATCTACCTAAGCTACATATTAAAACGCTCTTCATCATCCGCGCTATTCTAAGCACCTCGTCAACCCTGGTTAGACACACATCGTCATCCTGTTCCAGTATAGCGCACATGATAAGAACATCGTCTGCAGTTGACCCAAAATTACTTATTGCCAGGGCTGCCGTATCGCATTTGAAAACGTTATGCTTATTGGCACCTCTTACTGTACCTGCACACACCCCAAAAAAGGTGTATCGTCCGGAACCATGACTACATCGCATGATGGACAGCTTGTGTAGCGGGCCAGCTAGTGATTTTCGGTGTTCGTTACGGAGCGGTATGAGTTAGCGTCTTCACACACTTCAGTGTTGATGTTAGTACAGCCTCGTCTCATCACATCCATCATTACACACTATCGCATGTGTACACACTCTGCAGAACAACGTATCTCCTGTTAACAGGCCTAGATCTCACGACCAACAGTTGGTGTTGGGAGGGGACGATTTTCGCAATATATCAATATAGCTAATGTATAAGATTAATCAGAATAATATAATGTAACAATGAATACTTGCTACGACTTTTCGTTCTACAGTGCACATCTAAGTTAGTATACAGTTTCGGTTATCAGAGCATAATGTCAACGATAAAAGAAAGTCTATTTATGTAACACACACGAACCATTAAAAGCCAATTTTCATGTAAACTTTCGATTAATGAAACTAATTTCTATAGCAAATAGGTTTTCAAGGGGTGAGAAGAGTTTTAACGATGTACGAATTTGTTTTTAATGAGGTATCGCGTTATGCGGTGTTTGAAAGTAACCTAAGTGTGACAGTTTCTGTCAGTAATCAAGCGCTGTATTTATTTATTTCTTTTGATTTGCAATTGAAATCAGCCTTTCGTATTATATTTAGATACAGTACTATTAGCTCATTACGTAATGTGTTGTTACAGACAATAATTAACCAATAATAACATTCCCTGTACGGATTCGCATCTAATTAGAAAACCTAATTACATTTTTTTGGTGTGTTATTAATAACAACAAACATTTTCTACTTAACATATAATTCATTAGATGGAATACATATTACAGCACAATGTACATATCGAATAAATCTTATCGTCTTAATCACAAACCGTTGTGATGCTAATTATAATACCACGGCAATCTTCTATATGTAGTTTACAGTATTCAATTAAATCTATTTTTATTAAAACATTTTTAACTATTTAATTAAACCGTAATGCATGTATATCTTTAAAATTTCCATATCCCATGATTATCTATAAAAATGTTATGCTACGTGATATGAATTTAAAATGATTTGTGTGCTACAGAGGTTCATTGTTAAAAGCGAATTAAAATTAATAAGCTGTCTCCTTTATTAAAAAAACACTGATAAGAACAATGTTAAAACGTATCAAATGCGGATGAGCAAACTGCTCTAACTGAACTTTAAGTTTATTAAGATGGAGAGTTGAAATTTCGATACTATTTTAAATTTCAATGTGATTTCATATCAAAATCTTTATCAGCAGAGGTATTAATCAACGTTCATAATATGATTAATTCTAAGATTGATTTTGAGAATGATATAATGCGCAAGACCATTTGGTTAGTTTGGATTGGTTCTTAATTCCTACAGCTTGTTTCAACATGTTGAAGAAAAGAATACATCTTGAACCAGGTTTCAACATCGAAGGTTGTCCATGTCTCTCACGACCTCTTAAAAAGTTAATTAGGTGACTTTCTTGGATTATTAGTAAATGTAGAACCATTTTGTTGTATAATTAGCAGTTAGCATACAGTTTACAAAACTATCTTGTGATATAAGCCATCAAGAACATCTTGTGATATAATTAGAAGTTAGTATAGAGTCTGCAGCGCTGTCTTGTAGCATAATTAGTAGTTAGCACACAAGTTGCAACGTCATCAATTGAGCTTAGCATTTTTGTATGAGTCACCGTACTTTCTCTGGCGCTGTGTAGTAAGTATCAGTTATGCGTGAAATCAACATGTAACAACCTTTTTTTTGTGGTTGTATTAAAAAATACATTAATTTAGGATCGTTCATTTATTTGGCGTAATATTAGAAAAGTTTTTAATTATTAAAATGTAGAATTGAGAAAGGTAATTTAATTTGCATTTCCTAGAACATATCTTTTTGGGGGTAATATTTCATAAAGAGTTATAGTTCCCTTTCTTAAAAAATGGGATTCTGATGATTGTATCCGCGCAACGCGTGACAACTTCTTGAAGGGGAAACATTTAGAGGAGCCATTCTGAAAGCCGCTATATTTTTCACTTGCTGCTGAATGTTACAGCAGAAAGCATGGTTTTTACCTAATTTTTTATGTTTAGTGCCATCAGATTTTGATGGTAAGTTATTTTCTAATTCATTATATTTAAAACTAAAGCATTTGTTTTTTTTTTAGATGGCACTTTTTGCACACTTTTACACTTTTATAATGCATACTTTTATATGGCACTATTATTACTTACTTTGATATGGCATTTTTATAATACTTATTTTTAATGGCACTTATATTTCACTATATTACTATTCTATTATTTTTCTAATTTTAATGGAAATTTTTACTTGGATTACATTTTACAACGCAAGTTCTACATACTTAAACTTCAAAGAAATGCAATAAATTTATGGACACAATATATTAAGGATAAATTAGCAAGACAATGACCTCACCAAGTTCACCATTCTGTTTCATGTGTTACCAGCAGTAATACAGTTTATATACCAAACCGTTCAAAGGTAATGATTTTTTTATATACTTTAAGAATAGTAATAAGACTTCTGATTTTTTTAGTCTTTTCAATTAGATATTGAATAAACTTAAGTATATCTTGATATTTTATTTTCATTTTGATAAATTGTTTATTATTATTATTCATTAACTAGGTTTTGTTGTTCCTATAATAAAAGACAACATGGCGCTCGAGATTTCATTTCATTATATTTTCATAATTTTTCATATTGCATTTTTTTATTAAGTGCAGTGAAAATAATTAAGCAGATGGGAAGCAAGCAGCATTTCAGGTAGGTTAACAAATCAGTATATTAGAACCCGCTCTTTTCTTAATCTACCGATTGAGCCAACGGCAGTGGCGATTGTTATTTGGTAATATTTTTTTTATTAATTAAAATTATTTGATCAATTGCTAATAGTTTATTTACATCATCACAGTATTATTGTTAGTATACGGACGTTTTTTTTTAATGTTATAAGTTGGCGCCGTTATAATGTTATAAACATCTTAGACTCGCAACTTAAATCTTGCTTCGGCAAGTTATAAGATTGCTTTGAGAATGATACAATCAGGTTCTCAATTTCTACAGCTTGTTTTAACATCTTGAAAAAACAGGTTTCAACTTCTAAAGCTATATATCTCTCTCTCGCGACCCCTTAATTGGTGAATTAGTTGTCTCTTTTGGAGTATGGATAACGTAAGATCTTCTTTTACTCCATTTTATCATTTTTCCACTTCTGACGTCACAATTAAAAGTGCTGGGGGGGGGAGGATAGATTTGCCATACATATTTAATACAGAAATGACTAGACCCGGCGGAACTGAGGGGTAAGAAGAAAGAGGAATAGATTCTATTTTGATTCGTTCTCAATAAACCAAGAACTTGAAAAGCCTTCAAATTTGACATAAGTATTTGGTTGATTCAACTCAGTAAAAGGAGAAGGCGGTAAACAAAAGAACATAGGAAGATACCGATGTGTGACGTCATCGTAGCTGTCTGAACAACGCGCTGGCGAGTATCTATTTCAGATAAGATAAACAAAACTACTGTAACCTAACAAAAGTCGATTAGATAAACAAAACTACAGTATACTACAAAAAAATTGCATAGACCGGGGTTTGAACCCGTACCAATAGCGTGGAAGACAACTCCTACCACTACACCACCAGCGCTCTAGCAGTTTATCGGCACCTTCCTATGTTCCTTTGTTTACTTTATTAATTTTCTCCCTGGTTGTTGTTGAATTCTAAAGGCGCTGACTGCGATTTTTAATTTATTAAAACCAATACAACTTGGTTTACTAGTTTGTTAGCTAGTCTCTTAGTATTTAAGTTAGTTTTTAAAAATAGGGAATTACTATAAAAACTGGCCTAAAATTGCTGCAAGTGTGCATTTTATTTATTTATTTATTTACTTTAAGTAACAGATCTTTAAAGAACTTATTTCTTGGGTTTTTTAAATGGTGTATTTTTCTATTTATAGTTAAGCACAATTGTTAAGCATCTCAAGGTGCATAACCCAAAATTATTTATAAATATATCTTCAAACTTGATTTTTTATGTGAGGTTACATTACAAATGAAGTGTAATTTTACCGACAACGCAGCAAGACATGAAACAAAGAATACGAGACGTGTGTTAAACTATTAAAGTTCATATGCTTCAAAATGTGCAACGATCTTTTGAAGAAAGACTACAACATTGTGTTGATGTCTATGGAGGTGATTTTGAACATTTGTCAGTTAACGTCCTCAGTAAATGGTAAGATCTGTAAGAATTACTTGAAATCTATGGAACAAATTTATGAAATCAGAAAAAGATCAAACGTAAACGTAAACCTGCTATTAATGTAACAGTATGATATACGTACAAAGCCAACTATGGAATACGATTTAAGTAAAGGATAACTAGAACCTTAATAAATTAAAAATTATTAAATTGCCTTAAAGATGACAAATGAGAACACCCTCTAACAGAAGAAGGCTAACAGTAACAAATGTCATAATCTAAGAGCAAATTTAAATTTAATCAAATTATGGTGTACCAATAAAGATCTAGTGACATCTAACAAATAAATAGTTGTTAATAAATGTAATTATTATTTTACAGTGAAAAAATAATGTATTCTTGTTAATATGATTTTTAATTTTAAGTACATATGTTAAATTATTAAAACGCTGTGGTAACAACACATAATTGGTAAAGTATTTTATTTCAAGGCCTAGGAAAAACAGCAAAATACTTAGACATACCAAAAACTAAAATTTAAAAAAAGACATACCATTATGTCTTTTTTAATTATAAGATGACAAAAACTATTTAAATGGAGATTTTTTCTTGCCTATTGAAGTTATTACGATGCTTATATATCTGAACAGCTTCACGTTGTAAATAAACATAATAATGAGTTTGTCTTGACAATATTTCCACATTATCAAACTGAATGTCATTAAATTGTTTAAAGCATGCTCAGCTACCACAGATTCCTCTGGTTTTCCTAATGTACAAAATCTCATATTTTTTTACGTCTTGTATCAAATCTACGTTTTGTGGTTCCAATGTATATTTTTCCACACGAACAAGATAATTTATACACTACGAAGGATGTCAATGGGTTTGAAGCATTTTTAACAGTTCTAATGCCACGATTAATTAGGAGTTTTTCAATTCTATATGTAACACTAATTATAGAAGGAGCAAAAGCAGTATCAACGTTAAGCACAAGTTTTTTTTTTAGGGTTTTGTCTAACAGGTGTAATAACATTATTAATATCTTTAAATGAATATCTACTAGCTTAACAAAATCAATACAAGCTAATGTATATCCACTTGAAGACATTAATAAGGTTATTACTCCTAAAACTAATGTTATAGATAGAATTAAAAAAATCCTAATTAATCATGGTATAAGGACTCTTTTTAAACTTACAAGGAATATTAAAGAACATTTAAGGTCACCCAAACATGTTTCAAACCCATTGTCATCTTCCGGAGTGTATAAGTAATCTAATTTTTGTGGAAAAGTGTACATTGGAACCACAAAACGTAGCTTTGATACAAAACGTAAAGAACATATGAGATTTTGTAGATTAGGTCAACCAGAGAAATCTGCGGTAGGTGAGCATACTTTAAATAATTTAAATCATGACATTCAATTTGATAATAACGTCAAGCTATTCAGATAAATGAACATCCTAATAACTTCAATAGGCAAGAAGAAAATCTCCGTATAAATAAGTTTGGTCAGCTTGTGTTTTAAAAAAAAAGGGACAATGGTACCTCTTAATTTTATCTTTTGATATATCTAGATTTTTTGCTGTATTTTTTTCTAGACCTTGAAGTAAATGTTTTAGCAATTATATGTTAAGTTACCACAGAACTATAATAATTTAACAGATGTAGTTAAAATTAAAAATCATATTAAACATTCTACATTGTGTATTTACTGTTCAATGACAGAATTATTAAGAAAAAAACTATTTCTTTGTTAGATTTGACTAGATCTTTAATTCTTTAAATCTTCACACTTACATCATAATTTGATTAAATTTTTTTTAGTTGCTCTTCGATCGTTAGATGGTGTTCTGATTTATCATCTTCAAGGCAGTATAATAATGTTTCATTTATTAAAGATCTAGTTATTCTTTACAATAATTAGAAAGAAAGAACGGTGCAGGGATTGAAGAAGTAGCGGGATACATACACCTATATAGCGAAGTGCCGAAAGAAGACGGATCCGGAAAAGGAGTTTCCTTATCAATTAAAAGGAAGTATAAAAAACACATAACAAACTATGAAACAATAGATGAGAGAATGATTAAGATCTATATGAATATTTTTCAAAGATTAGCAATCTTCGAAATATATGCCCCGAGTAATGGAACAGTGGGGATAAAGAATGCTTTTTATGACAAAATGCAACAAATAATAGACGAGGTTGGGGAAAATAGAGAGGTGATAATGCTGGGAGACTTAAACGCCGAACAGGACCTCGCAAAAATGACATGGTCGTAGGAAACTTTGGTGAAGTACATATTAATGACAGTGGAGGAAGATTGATGGACTTAAGATTGCAAACAGATTTTTCCAACACTAAGACATATACAGATATACATGGACACAACCAACAAGACAACTGAAATCTATTATAGACTATAGGATAGTCAAACAACAACCAGATTTTAATTTAACAGATGACCGAGTACAACGTGCAGCGGAATGGGCGTCCGATCATCACCTTTTGAGAACAAAAATGATTTTTACATACAAAAAGGAAAAAACAAGATACAACGTAGCAGTACTGAAAGAAGATAGTATATAATTTTGGTACCAACAAAGGGTAGATCAACAATCGAAAATAAAAAAGTACGACACGACTGAGGAATTGCACGAACATATAAAACATGCCGTACATCAAGCAGCCAAAGAAGCTTTGGGTATAGTCGATAAAAGAAACAAACACGACACAACCTGGTGGTGGAATGGCGACATTGAAACGGAAATAAAAGCTAAGAAGAAAGTATGGATGAATACGAAAACAGACGAAGATAGCAGAAATATGTCGAAATTAGAAAAAACAGTGCGAAGTCTACTGACACGGTAAAACAGACAATTAGAAAAATTAAAAATCGAAAAGCAAGCAGATCAGGGGGAACTGGCCCGAGATGATAAAAAACGGAACAGACAAAATGATAACAATGTTTACAGAATTAATCAATAGGTGTTTACTAGGAGAGCCAGTACCAGAAGAATGGAAGATGGTATTTATGTCATCCATACACAAAAAGGGAGACCGCGTAAAGTATGAAAACTACCGAGGTATCACAGTAACACCAAAACTTATATGGGAGAATTTTAAGAGATATAATAGAAGAATAATACAAAGAAAAAGAAACAGAAAAACAAAGCGGGTTCTGTGCAGGAAGATTTAAATAGAGCAACAAATATCACCAGGTGTTAATGTATCAAACTGACTGAAACTGATGCTGTATCTCGCCAACACTTTTCAAAATATACATAGAACAAGCATTAAACCAATGGAAAGGAAAGTTGAAAAGGACTGGATTAACAATAAAAGTATATATATATATATATATATCAATATATATATATATATATATAACAAAATGCGGATCAGGTTCTGATTGCCCAGACACAGAAGATCTAGAATACATGACACGTAAGATCAGAGAAGAATATGAAAAGTGGGGATTATCGATGAACTTGTCAAAAACAAAATATCCTATTGAAGTAGATGATAAATATAAGTAGTAATAAACGATGAAGGTAAAGATTCGTTAGAAATAAAACAACGTGTAAGACAAGGACGAAGAGTGGTAAGAAGACTAAACGAAATATGGTGGCATAAAGATATCACGAGGAAACGGAAAATGAACATCTATACCACATGCCCTTAGAAGATCGTGTAGAGTAAGCAGAAGAGAGAATTCCAAATGAGAGAATTAATAAAATGATGGAGATTAAGGAAACTCATAGATATTATACAAAGAAAGTAACTCACCTAGTCAAAGGGCAGAATGCCAAGAACAGCAATGGAAAGAATACCAACTGAAACGAGAAAGAGGGGACGACTCAGAAAATCTTGGGGATAAGGAACAAGGAAGGCAATTAGTGAAATAAATCTTCAAACAGATCAATGCCTAAATAGAAGAGAGTGGAAGAAGAGCCTGGAAATCGGAACGCGTCGACGGACGCTGTAAACCGAATATATATGGACAATTAACTAAAATGATATTATGTACATACCTACTACATTAAATTTTGCAAAATTTGATTATAATCTAATGGTAAATGTTCCAAATTTTTCTACTATTACAAACATTATTGTTGTTAATTTTAATGTGCATCGTTTTCAAAAGTAAACGTTTATCAAAATTTTTTTCAATGTCTAAAATTGGTGTTTCATTATAATTAAATAAATGTTTATTTTCAACCGAATGGTTTGCTAAAGCGGTATTTTTTGGTTTTACTCTTACGTCCGATTTATGCTGTGTGATGCGATTTTTTAGAGGTTGCAAAGAAGTCCCTATATAAATTTTATTACAATTACCACAAGGTAATTATTATTAATTATTAGATATGACTATTAGCACCAAAAAAATAGCAACATATATATATTATATATATATATATATATATATATATATATATATATATATATATATATATATTAATAGTAGGCTTATAGTTGTGTTTTCATCTTTTCCATATTTCATAAATCTGTTCTCTCAAGTAATTCTTACAGAAATTACCAACTACTGGGGACGACCACTGTAATTGTTCGAAAGCTATAAATTTATATAAAATATAAATAGAAAAATATACCATTTAAAAAACACAAGTATTTGAATTCTGTATAATAATGGTGAAAGTTTACATTTTTATATTTTAAATAACAGATAAAGTTATTAAAAGCAAAAAATGACTACCTGCTTGTATTTCTTAAAAGTAACGAAAACTGTTCAGAATACTCTTAAAACATCTTCAAATGATACAATTTTAAGAACTTAACTTTTGCCAAATAAATTATTCCTTAGAGAAACCTTTGTTTATAACTCTATTTGAAAATGTCAACCCTACCTTTAGAATTATACGCAGTAATGGAGTAACGACCGCATTGGTACATAAACATTTACAGCACATATGTCAGGTATGTCCTCCGATCCATTACATAAATTATCACCTACATTATTCTATGGAGTAAATAATGCAGTGAAATGTTTCGAAAATGAAAAAGCTGGATGGTTTTTACTGGATGAGAAAACAATTTTCTCGCCTACCTACTATAATTACTTGCAAATTGACTTCATAACCAATGACACTTGAATCGCAATCATAGGGTGTCTCCCCTAAACAGGAATTTTACAACCGTAAAGCTGTATGAGAGCACAAACATAAGTGCAGTGCGTTGTAGTACTTATTAACTCATACACAAACCCTACATTCTCTGTGTTTATTAAAAATTGAAATTCAAGGGTTATGGGAATACGCTTATATCTCATTTGTAAAATTGTAGATTTTGGTGTTAAATTGAATACCGGAATCAATCCATGTAATGTAGTACATCTTTTAAAGAGAAACTTTACGGAATATCATAAATTAAGAAAGAGCGTAGAAAATTATGATAGTGACAAGCCTTAATTATCTCTGTAAACATTCATTTCCCGAAAAGATTATTGTGATTTAGGAAAGTGTCCTTTACTTTAAAATAAACTATATTCATACTCAAGGTGCACCAACGGAATAAAATACACGCGTTTCACGCCTGAACAAAACACATGTGGATCTGGAGCGCATTAAACGAAATATCAATCATGCAATCGGAAGTAATGCACTTTTGAAATAATAAAGCGTCAATTTGTAATTTATATGATTTGAGAAGAAACTGACTGAAAAATCTGATGCGGCCAGCGATACGAATATTTTCAACAAATTAAACATACCTATACATGTATGTAAATTTTTTGTATTAAACATGAATACATGTTACATAGACCATACCTGGGTAATCCATTTATTATTAAACTTTTCTCTTTATACGAGGATAGTTTGTTTCAGTGATGACCTCCTCATTCGGCCCAAATCCATTTCTTCAGGTTTGGAAACAGAAAACAGTCACAGGAGGCTAAATCTGGAGAATATGCTGGATGGGGTAGCAGTTCGTAGCCCAATTTATAGATCTTTGCCATGGTGACTACACACGTATGCACACGTGCATTGTCTTGATGGAACAACACTTTCTTCTGCTTCAAATCGATATCGAATCTGTCCAAAAGATCTGGTGATTGTTTTGCCCTTTTCAAGGTAATCGATGCGAATCACTCCGTGTGGCTCCCAAAAAACTGTGGCCATGACCTTGTTGGCCGCCAGACCCACCTTGGCGCACGTTCACCTGGATAAATTCACTGTCTTGGTCTCTGGTGTGTTGCGATGGATACATGTTTTGTCCACGGTAACGGATTGCCGCAAAAACTCGTTCGGATTGCGTTTGAAGACCGGCAAACACTCCTTTGAAGTGGTCACACGGTTGCGCTTATGGTCGAGTGTGAGCAATCGCAGCACCAATCGCGCGGATAGCTTTTTCATGTCCACATATCCATGTAAAATTTGATGTACCCGTGCAGTTGAGATGTCTACAGCCTCAGTCACCTGACCGTCCAATATCATTCCATGGATTTTATTGACGATTTCTCACGTGTCCACCTTTTTTGGGCGACCTGAACGTTCGGCGTCACTTGTACGACCACAAATAAACTCAGTAAACCACTTCATAACCATTGAAACTGATTGTGCAGACTCCCCATAGTATTTATTAAGCTTTTCCTTAGTTTCGGTGATGGTTTTTTACGCAAAAAATAATGCTTAATCAGAACACTAAATTCACTTTTTCCATTTTCGTTAAAATTCACGAGGTTGT